>JARJHM010000514.1:0-234111 GCA_033356055.1 Carex pumila | reverse complement strand
AAGCTAAACCGGATTAAATTTCTTACTCCAAGCTAAACCGGAGTAAGCTAATCACGTTTGGTGGAGTAAGTTAAACCACCTCTCTCGGTGGAGTAAGTTAATCCGGTTTAGCTCACTTCTTACTCCATCTTAAACCGCCTACATTACTTCTCGTTTGGCTCCTTAAGCGTGGAGTAAGGGGTTTACTCCACCCCTTACTCCACAACCAAACATGGCCTAAGTACTTTACTCCATTTGTTAGTTACTCTACCTTTATTCCACATGTGGATCCCACCTGATTAGTAGTCATACTAATGTACCCAGAATTTTTAGGTTATTCCGCTACAATCTTTCTTATTTCTCTCTCCATTCGTTAGTGTTTTTCTTTTTTCTTTTCGGGGGGGGGGGGGGTTTAAAGATTTTGATGTATTTTAATTAATTAGTCATCAATTAAGCAGAATTTAAATTTATTAACCATTTAATGTTGTCGTTGTACTAAATTTATTACATAAACATACAAAAAACATATCTATAATTTTATTTTTTAATCATTATTTTTGTTAATTGTTGCGATTGTTAAATTAGTTTAATTGTCCATATATACCATCCCTGATCCCTCTATATTTTATTAATAGTAAAAATTAGCACATTACAACATTCGCCGACAATATGAAAAGTTTGATACTGTACAGTAGCGTGCCTATGAACTTGAATCACTTGATGTTTATTAAATTTGTTTTCGTTTGATGTAAGCACGATCGATCTGTTGTTCGATCCCATCACGATTCTATCGATCTACAGTCGGTTAATGGACTCTCAAAAAAGCAAGTGATTCCAACAAAAGAAAAATGAAACAGGAAGATGTAAAACTATAGCGGTAGTGTTGTCATATCTGATATAATTATTTGATGATCTTCTCATACCAGATCATACATATTAGTACCGATAATAAGGAAATGCAACTTGTTCTATTGGTTGTGTTTTGAATCGTTAGAATATAGAAATTTTAATTCCGCGTCTCTTCATTGGATCGAGGTATTTAATTTTCACACCGGTACGTCCCTGTCTAATCTAATTAAATTCTCTCCTCTCTCTTCTTCCTCTTTATTTCTTCATTTTGTCTCTTAACCCTCCTGTTCATTTTTCTCTCTTCTATATCTCTTTCACAGTGGTAGGGACAAACTTAGCTCATCGTCAGTTTCGGGTGCCACCCTATTATTTTAGGTACTGGAAATTTGACACGATGACACGCGAAACTCTTGATGAGCTCAATCACTGATCGCGAGACCGACCTAGGGTTTTAGTTGGGTGATCTATGTGGCTTACTGACAAAAAGCAGTCCTATTACGATCTTGCCCTTTAAACTCACGTACCGGTACCGGTTAAGTAGTAATAGAGAAGAGTAAAAAGTCACAAATAGAAGAAAACAACAAAACAATACCTATCTATTTCCTTTCTATCATTCACTAAATTTCCAAGTAGCTCACGTACATGTTTAAAGTAAAAATGATAATAAAAGCTAACTTTAAAAATGGAAACAAATAAATACTTTTAATACTAGTCCCAACGGAAATTTAACTCTTATAAAAAAATACTTAATTGCTTCATGAATATTGAAACCGCCCATGCATGCATGCATCCAATTGAGTTATGGCACTCCTAGTTTCAAGATTCTTGAAGACCAACCATGCAACTATCCATACAGTCAACAAAATTTTAATTCGATAGTCTTAAATTTAATAAAAGCCCATTCCATTAAAGCCCAGCCCTTGATCGGATTGGATCTGGTGTGGCCATCGTTTACGAACCTCATCAGGCTTCCCGGATTGATTGAAGCTTGACCTCAAGCTTATGTTTTCACCATAGGGCTCAAACTTGCATTTTTTTTGTTAATTAACGGATATAACTTACAAATTACTTTGTTAATCTCCGTACGGAAGCGGAAACAAATCTTACGAGCGTAGCAGTATTACTGGTTCTACAAGAAATCATAAGCCGAAGCCGGAAACCTTGCATTTTCCACAATCTAAAAACTTCAAGCCTTAACAGAGTGCTTCTTGGTGCTCTTTATCCTTTTCTTGTACTTTGAAATAATGGATGTTAACTCTATTAAACATAGAGAGAGGGGGATTGGATTTATATAAAAACCAATGCACCTCTTCATAACGGATCAGCACCTTTTTATAACGGAACAGCACTTTTTCATAACGGGTCAGGTTTTGAATTCGAATTTTTCATAACGGACGGACTAATTAGTAAATCCAACATTCTCAAATCTTTCTTTTCTTCATAGAACTCTGTGAAACAATATAATTTCAGATCAAGTGCTGTTACATCTTTGTACACCTCTTTCGAATTGGATTTTCTACGAATGTGTCTTGTCAAATACTGGGCACAAACCTAGGTTGCAAATAAATCTCCATGTTTCTGCTGCACTGCTCTCGAAATCAACAAACTAAAGCCAGCTTCAATTGTTAACGGTTTGGAACTTGGTTGTAAAAATGGATAATTGTAGTTGGGCATGAATGCTTCATTGTTGGTCACACACAAATGTTTGGTTTGCAACAAAAAAAAATATATCTAACCTCCATGGACAAAGCATTTGCTAATTTACCCGTAAGCATCAGGAAATCACCAACAAGGTCTTCTTAAGAATTTGATGAATTCTCAACGATCTCTATTCTGTCTTGACTTCATCTTTCAAGGTGTTGACTTTGCCTTCATCATCAGACTCTTCAATTTCCTCAACTGCGACAAGCCTATCGACAAGCTCATCCGGCTGTTCTAGGCTCTTCCACTGGAGTGGTTGCCCTTTGGTCACTGACTTGTTGGGAACATGTGCTCAATGGGGTGTGGTGTTGATGTTGAACATCTTCATCATATGCCACCAAAGATTTGTTGTTGTTGAATGGATTGATCTCTTCATATTTTCTATTAAAATTTTCTTCTTTTGAACCGCAAGGCAAATTTTCTTCATGTACAAAGCATATAAAACTCACGTACAAAGCATTGAAAATTTAAATGGTTGTAGACTAAGATTTAAAATTTTGAAAATTTGAAATACTAATGAGCTTTACTTTAAACAAAAAATAACTCAAAAATATTTCTTTATAGATTTATTTGAAGGATAAAATCAAATATAAAACATTCGTATTTTTAGATTTATAAAATTTTCATCACGGATTATCGGAAAAATGGACGATAATGATTAGAGAAAAATAAAAATAGAGTGGATAAAAGGAATATTTCTTTTTTTGACTTGAAGAAAGAAAGAGTTAAAAGTTGAAACTATATATGTTTATAATTTTAATACTTGCAGATAGAGATTTCAATATTTTTGAGTAGTATTGTAAAATGTTATAGACAACTTTAAAACTTGAATATGAGCATTGGAAATAAAAGTTTGAAAAAATTGAAAGATTTTTTTTCTGTTAAACTAGTTGGAAGCATGCTCGGATATGTGGCTTGAGGAACCAAGATATTTCTCTTCACAATAACTGATACCATGTTAGTAGGAACCTAAATTTACCAATTACCAATGCAGTCATTTGCACGGCAAACAATTATTGTGCTTGAATTGTTTTTTTTCCTTGGAAGATTGAATGTGGTTTCAATTGTCTATTTATCGTTACCCAATCTACATGCTATATGAGTCCTCTCTGGGCTTAGATGACTTTGAATATTCTACTGTTCTTTTCAAATGGTCAATTTCATTTTTATTTTCCCCTTCATATCTATAAAATATTTGATACAAAGGCATTTCGAACCATTGCAGCAGAAAAATAAAAAATATAAACAAAAGTAAGGAGAACTGCAACGCACATTTACTTTGTTATAGAATAATTTTTATCCTTTTTTTTTAGAAAAAAAATGTATCACTATACCTGTTTCCCTTTCTTTTTAATTTGGAGACTATTTTTCGCACACAATATCTTTCACTCAACCATTTTCCCAGAAAAATTAACAGAATAACTGTACAAGTGTACAAATTGCTACTAGTAAAGACATAATGGATATCTTATAAGACCAACATCTTTTCTAAACAAGTTACAATTTTTTATGTTTTTAAAAAAAAAGTATAAATGGGTACTTTATAAATTGAAAATGGATTTTAATATAAAAGACAATAAAATCAATAAATTTGTGAGTTTTTCAAAGTTTAGAGGAGAAATTCGTAATTTTGAAGTTTTTGAGGGGTATACATGAAATCTCCCCTACATTTGGGGATATAGTCATATAGCACATATCTTCTCCAAAATTTAGAAATATCTATAACTAGATATCTCGCTTGGTTCCATCTTTAATGGCCACTTCAGTACTGACCTGTCTTATTTTCATTTTCTTCCTTCCCTGGTTCTCAAACTCATGTACAACTATACTTCCATGTGATCCTTCTATTCACATTAAGCCTCCTTTCTATTTCCAATCAAACATTACGATGGATCCTAATTGTCTTAGTAACTTACTGATTGGATGTGACAATAATAATAAGCCATTTCTCTCTTTTCTTTATAACTTATTACCATTGGAAAGCATCTCATATGATACCAGCATCAATAGGGTTCAAGATCCTTCTCTTAGTAGTTCTTTGGATGAATCTGGCTGTGGTAATCTTTATTTTAATTTTTCTAGTCCTATCAATGACTTTAGCTATGACAAGTATGAGTTACTCAATACTAGCCTTTCTTCTGTGAGATGTTACCCTCCTAATCAGATACAAATATCACCCAAGATGTTTCGAACGGATTACAACCTTAGCTACTCATCCTTCAATGAAGATGATAAACATCCACATCATTGTTTCAGGCCTGATAATCCCCTTGGGTCTTTTGAGTATATTTTCTCATTCAAAAATGACAGCAAAGAGCTTTCTTTGATATCAGCTAATTACTCACGGTACCTTGTAGCACGGCACAATTGCTTTACAAACTCGACAGAGGTTTTCTATTCTGAACAAGATAAAGGTTAGTAGCTTGCATATTTTATCAAATTATCCTACTAAATATCTTTTATCTCTTTGTAAATTATGAAAAGTACTACTTCTTGTTTTAAAGTAGTTGTACAATTACTGTTTCATTTTTCTTTTCTTTGTTAATTTTCTTCTCTTTTGGTATAATAATTGGATCTTGACATAAAAGCTCTAATAGGGACATGATATGAGACTGACTAATTTAGTAACCTTTAAGCCTATAACTGATCAAAATTATTACATCTAATTTCTTTTCTAATTTTTCTTTCAAAAGTTTCCTGGCTCACTTTCATGTGAAAAATTCCCAATTTTCCAGTACTCTTTGAAAAGGATGGTACCCCTTTTCCTATAGACAATTATTCCGTTCCATGCATCTCTTGTCAGCTGCCACAACACAACTGTCCTTGCAACTATCATCCCTGCATATTATATAGGCTTTCTTATAGGGTATCTAATTATATATGTTTCTCAATTGGTGGAATCAAATCTCCCAAAAAAAAAAATAGAAAAAATTGTTGACAGTTCCTTTTTTTAATTAAACTTCTACTTGACTAGCTAGCTTGTTTCTTTTAGTCATCAGTGAAGTCAATTTTATAAGAAAAGCTTTCAGTCTGAAAGTAATGTGACAGAACAATTATTTCTTGATTTTTTCAATTTTGTTGAAAAAATCAATGTGGTGGTGGTTTCCTGAAATCGACAGGAGAAGACTTTGACCAAGTCTACTGTCTTTTCTATTTCCTCTCTTATTAAATATTGACAATGACTTCGCTTTTTAAATGGTTGAATTCACTATTAGATATGTATTTAAAATTCTTAAAGGATCTTTACATTCAGTTCGCCATCTATTAGATTATTTCAGAAAAGATAAAAGAGTATATGTAATACTTAGCTTTCACTTGGCTATAGAATTATGGAGCATATGTAATAAAAATCATAGTCTGAGGCAACTATAAAGGCTAGTGGCTCACAACAGAAAGACCCTGTTAAATTCTTCTTTAATTTTTTTTTCCTTTTGAAGCTCATAATTTGTTTGCAACACGTCTGACACTGATGTAATCTACAATTTTCAGATTCTGTTATTAATCACACTCACTGACCTCTCTATTTTATTTTATGCAATACAGAAAAAAAGAAAATACAAGCAAGAAGGATAACAATTTTCATAGGTGAGGATAGTTTTTCTTCATCACGATTGATCTCAATACAACACATCTGAGAGTAATTTTACTCTTCAATTTTTCACACTTAAAAGTGTTCATCATTCTCTATTTTCACCTCAATATTTTGTAAGATATTATTTAGCTTGCATCCTCTCTATTCATCCCATTTCATTACATGTTTTTTCTGACTATTCTTTCAGATCACCAGACAAGGTGTCAAAAACTCTGAAAGAAACTTCATTTTATAATTATGCAATATTAGGTTAAATTTACTTCTATGTCACTAAGTTTCATCTTACAGTTCACTATAACAAAGAAATGCCATAGCAAAATGAAGGAAGAATGTACGTATTAGAAAATTAAAGCCTTTTCAATTACCTGATTTGTTTTGTCAGAAATACAAACTGGCGCTAATGCTTGTCACTATCCATTCTCTTGCTACTCCTTTTCCTAATTATCTCTCAATCCCTGCTAATTTTGTATTTATTCCCTAATCTATTTGTTTTGTTCTGTTTATTTGCTTCCCCCTGTATGGCAAACCAATATTAGTTCTTTAATATGAAACCTAAATTCTTTTGGTTAAAGTGAAACTGATCCTAGTAATAGAACTTACTACATACAATATCAGCTACCAGACCAGTTCCCTCGCCATGATCTCTGTGTTGAGCTATCAATGTAAAATATCACAACATGCTCTCATTAGGATCCAGCTAAAAATATTCTACCTAGAGGAAAGTAATTTTAATTTCATATTTTATATATTAGTGACTTCAATGGTTACATATGCAAGAGATTGTTTGCCAATTTAAATGATTAAAATTATTCTCCTGTTTGCATTAAATCTCTAATTAGTTTCTATAACTAATTAAAAATATTTCCACTCTACAGTTTGTAATGTGTATACATACTGATTACTTGTATTTCGTTTTCTTATAGGTACTACTGTAGGATCTTTAGCATTCCTTGGAGCATGCCTTATTTTGTATTTAAAGCTTCGAAGAAGCAAAAGTCCGGCCGAATGCATTTCATGGAGTAAAGACAGGCCTCAAGGAAATATTGAAATTCTCCTAGAAAAATATGGATCGTTTGTGCCAAAAAGATATAAACAAGCAGAGGTAAAGAAAATTACCAACTCGTTTCAGCATACACTAGGTAAAGGAGGTTTTGGCACCGTATACAGGGGAAAACTAGATGATGGCCGTTTGGTTGCTGTCAAAATTTTGCACAACTTTTCATGTGGTAGAGAAGAACTTTTGAATGAGGTCTTGAGCATTGGCAGAACTTCTCATGTCAATGTTGTTAGTCTACTAGGCTTTTGCATTGAAGGCTCCAAGCATGCTCTAATTTATGAATACATGCCAAATGGATCACTTGACAATTATATATACTCTGAAAATCCAAAAGCAGTTCTTGGTTGGGCAAAGCTTTATGAAATAGCAATCGGTATTGCAAGAGGTTTAGAGTATTTGCACCGAGGTTGTAATGCACGTATTGTGCATTTTGATATAAAACCTCAGAACATTCTGTTAGATGAAGATTTCACCCCAAAAATTGCAGATTTTGGTTTGGCGAAATTGTGTCCACCAAAAGAGAGCATTATTTCAATGGCTGAGATGAGGGGAACCATCGGGTACATTGCTCCCGAAGTCTTCTCTAGGAGTTTTGGTGTTGTTTCAACGAAATCTGATGTATACAGTTATGGAATGATGGTGCTGGAGATGGTAGGAGGAAGAAGAAATGCAAAACCAAGTGCTAAAAACCCAAGTCAAATGTATTTTCCACATTGGCTTTATGATTGTCTTGTTGAAGGCAATCCAATACAACTACAAGCTTGTGATGTATTATCAATGGAAATTGAAGAAATTGCAAAGAAGATGGGCATTGTTGGATTGTGGTGCACACAAACGACACCGGCTAATAGGCCCTCAATGAACAGAGTTGTGGAAATGCTGGAGAAAAGTTTAGATGAATTGGAAATGCCACCAAAACCTTACCTTTGTTCTCCACCTCATTCCACAATATTATCAAATACTTCTCATACTCCCAAGTTCGTATTAAATTCACAGTCTGATTCTGACTGTTTAATTGGGGCTAACACACTATGAGTATATGGGTATTCAGTTTGACGGGTAGGTATTCTCCAGTGTTATTTGTGTAGAAAAATTGAAATTTGCGTTTATATTTGGAATGTCTACATTTGATGCGATATCTACATTTGGTAATTGTATATTTGACATTGTTTTAATAAAAACATTGATGGAAAGAAATAAGATTTATTTACATTTATGCTTATTTAGATGCTCACTTGTACAAAAAGCGCGATCATACACTTCATATCATAAACATATGATAAAAAATTACACATTAATGATGTGTAATGGGAGGAGGCACTTGCACGAAAACAAGCTCATACTTATCTGTATGGTCATTTAAAACCCAACCTTGTACTAAAATCACCAATATCTGTACATGGTCTACATTATTAGTAAACCGTGCATGATAATATTGATAATATAAAATCATACACGGTTAGTGAAAGGTTGTGTATGACTAGCACCAATCTCCAAACACGGATTTTTACTTTTTAACGTGTAGAATTAATTTGTTCTCGCTTTCTCAACCAACCTTTCTGAAGGGCCTCCTCGCCATGTGCGTCTTTTCACCTTTTACCCCTCGAATCCAATTTAAGTCCCACCACTTCTCTCCTCTCTTCATTTTCTCTGTTAGGATCTTATATGCCATCTTTATTTTTCTCTCTTATTTCATGGTGTGGAGATTTAGATTATCAATTGTGTCGGAGTTCATCTATCAAGATGAGATCCGACACAATTAATAACGTAAATCTCGACTTCACATATATTCACTTGATTGTTTTACACCTGTAAAGAAGAAGACCAGATCATATATCTTGAATTGACCAATATGGAGGAAGTGGATGACATGTCATTCCGAAAGAGCACTCAACCCATTTATAAATTATGTTTGTTGTTTGTTAAATCAATATTTTATTCATCATGTTCCATATAAATCTATATGTGTAAAATATGTATATATACATTTGATTTTTTTTTTATTAATATTCTTTTAATCTAGTAAAGTGAATATGTTTGACTATTCTAGAAATTTCTTAATTGCAAAATTAATTTCAGATTCTTCTAACATTTTCTATTTATAAGATGTATTGGACCAACGTTGCTTTCTGATATCATGTTATTAGAAACCTAAATTAACCAATTAACCAAACCACACGTAAATATATATCTACTCACGCACAAGATTTTAAAAATAAGTCAACAATACAGCCAATTGCACGGCAAACGATTATTGGAAAATTGCCTGTGGTTTCAATTGTCTATGATGTATCGTTACCCAGTTGTCTACATTAATTATTTATTTTTATTTTTTTTGGTTAAAGCCCATAGGCGCTTCATTAATTCCATCAAGGAGCTTACAGGACTTTTACAGAGTTACCATTATTATATAAAACAAACCTAATTCCTGTTACCAGAGCTCCATTTAAGTGCTCTTATATTCTGAGAAGGAAGGAAAGGTGAAACCAGTATAGTTGAACTGTTCCAC
Organism: Carex pumila; assembly: GCA_033356055.1. NCBI lineage: Eukaryota > Viridiplantae > Streptophyta > Magnoliopsida > Poales > Cyperaceae > Carex > Carex pumila. The sequence continues at coordinate 224,424 of JARJHM010000514.1, read as the reverse complement.
GCTAGCCCTATTAGCCAATAAGTCGCCCTTGGTATTCTCTTCTCTTGGTATAAGTCTGCAGCAAAATTTTGAGTGTGTGCTTTCAGAGTCAGAGCAATCTGGTTCAATTCCGTGTAGCATCTCTAGGCCACCACCCGTATGACTTTCCGCCTTCTTTTGGGTTCAAAAGTATCCACTAGCAGTTTAGAATCCGTTAAGAACTGACATTCTTAAATTTTTAGAGAAAGCACTTGTTCCATTGCCATTAACAGTGCAATGACCTCCATTTGAAACAGTGAACTAGTAGATTGAAAACCTTCCACTTCATACACAATAAGCTGCTGATTGAATTGAATCACTTATGCTGCTCCTCCTTTTCTTGATGCATGAAAAGAGCCATCAGACCATGCACAGTACCCCTCATGACAATGATGCGTGCAACCCTTCATATTTGGTTGGCTATTTTGAGCTAAATTTTTGCAATATTGAGATCAAAGAGAAATTTTGTTTCTCTGAATATCTGTTTTACTTTTCTACTCTCTTTCTTATCTCTTTGATTTATATAGAAAAAAGTTAATAAAGAAAAGTACTTTTCATAGACAAAAAAACAATCTGTTTGAATCCCAGAAATTCTTAATAAAGTTAATAAAGAAAGGTACTACCATACAATTATAATTCATCTTCATTATAAATGAAATATAAAAATAGATGATTAGGGAAAGGTGCTCACAGTGTTATCTAATAATTCACCTAGCAAAACTAATGAAGAATTAACGTATATATAACATATATGTTGAAAAATTAATTCCAAAATTAATTTTTTGACCATTTTTTGACCACTTGACTTTATGAAAAATTAATTCTCAAATTTATTTTTTTTACATATAGATGCATCACTCATAAAGTAGGTTGGTTTCAACAGTTCAGATTCATCTTTTAAAGTCTACTTGATGAGTTTTAGACTTAAGTTCATCAAAGAACTTGGTGAACTTAAGAACACCCTAGTTCTACTCTACATATAACATATAAGAGATAGAGAGAGACGGAGGAAGTCGAGAAGCTAATCAATAGATCGTACCCAGTGGAATGCACTACCCATGGTATTGTTCGGCAAGGCTTTTTTAAGCCTCCTTAAAATTAAAGGAGTCTTACTTATCTTCCTTAGCTGCTTAATTTTACTGAATACTAATTCCTTAGTATGGATCAAGATCACCTTCTTTAACCTCTTTCTATCCAAATCTTAATCCTCTGTTTGAGTCTTAAGGCACCTCTACGGCTCTACTCCTTCCTTTAGCTTTCTTAGCTACCATCCACAAATTAAGACAACCTAACATCAATTCCTTAATTCTCCTTAGACTTAACTCTAGTACAAATTAAGAGGTGTTGCCGAACATTTCTTATAAGTATATTCTTCATTAACATAAAACATACATGTTTGTGTTTATATTCAACTTCCAGTATGTTTCTATATTTCAAATTTATTTTTCATGACAAAGTCTTCAGCCGCCATAACATATATATACCGATTACATTCAACTTGCAGTATGTTTATATCAGTTAATGATATACAGCGTAAAATTTATATATTATAATATAAAGTATTGTTATCATAGCATGAATATTAATTAGTGTGACACTGTGACCTGATAATTAATGAAACTATTATATGGTCAGCTATATATAGTTGATGCACATATAAAGTAATTAAGTGATTAATTAATTAATGTTAGTAGTTACTTCATATATGCTAAATATGATAAAAAAAATGGTAAACTAAGTCTTTCATAACTAAAATATATATGTTATTAATAGCATTATATTATGACAAATACATTACTTCAGAGGCTGAAAAATAATTAAGAAGAAATGAGATATATATAGAAAGGAGAAATTAAGAAGAAATGGAAATTAATATGAGAAGGAGAGAGGAGACATGGGATTCCAACATTTTATTTTACTTTTCTTTATTAATTTTGAATTAAAATTGAGACAGATGCGAGAGAGAGTAGAAGGTAAAACATATATTTAGAAAGAAAAAATTTACTCAAGCTCAATATTGTAAAAGTTAAGCTCAAAATTAATAACACTCTCCTTAATATTTGTGCAATTAATCTGACCTTAATGTGGAGTTGCTCGGGAGTAAATGCAAGTGAAGACAAAAGTGGAGAGAGATAAAATATATATAAAAAAAATGCTTATTTTTTTGTTAAAAAATCATAACTAAGATTAATTTAAAGTTAGGCATAATGTTAGATCAGTCTAGTTTATTTCATATTTGACTACTTAAACCTCTCATTTTTTTTTTAGTTAGTTCTTAATTAATTAAAAATGGACAAAGTGCAATTCAAACAGCTCAATTAGCGTTATTCCGCTAGCTAATCCGCCAAGAGAAACAAACAGAGAAATTAATAAAGAACCATTGTTCCATTTTTCTTTTTAATTACTTTTCATCTTGTTTCTCTGGAGTTGGCTATTTTTCTTTGAACACTCCTACCAAATTTTATGGACAAAATTGCCCTTCACTTTGAAAATAAAGACAAGTTAACCGGCTGTTCATCAATCTTTAACATGTAAATGGGCTTCACTTTTAAGTTCTTCTTAGGAAATATTTCTAGTGCGTCCATGTAAAATCTTAAAATAGCTAATATTCTCATACAAACTTTGACATTATTTCTTCTATCTCCATTTTTTACCATTTTCTTCCACAAACGTTCAATACCAATAAACACATGCTTAGATTGATTGCATATGAATCTCAGAACGTTGAAACCAATAAACACATCCAATTGTCAGATTGATTGACAATTCATCTTCTTTTCTTTTTAGTTTTTAATATAATTATTGATTGGCAATTAATCTGACCTTAACAAAGGACTTGTGACAAAATCCATTCACATAAAATTAATACAAAGCCGTATGTATGCTGCATAGATTAATTAGAAATCGATTGAGTTATGCAATAATTGACAAATAAATTTTTATGAGTATTAGACTATCATCAATGAATTTTTATATTGACAATCTCAACAATCATGTTTTAAGTTTAGATTTCAACCTGATACATGGTCAGGAGCTAATAAAATTATAACCCTATTGATGTAATTCAATTAATTAGTCAACAATTAGGCAAAATTTAAATCAATCAACAGCTTAATTTTATTACATTATGATACAAACCATCAAAACTATACAAAGCATATCTATGATCTTATTGTTATTTTTTTTTAATAATTATTTTGTTAATCGTTGATTCCCATCCCTATTACAATATTCGTCGACAATATGAAAACTTTGATACAATAGCGTGCCTATGAACTTCATGCATATTTAAAAAAAAAAAAAAAAAAATTCGTTTGATGAAGGCACAATCTGTGATTTGGGTAATGGACTCTTAAAAGCAAGAAAAGAAAAATGAAACAGGATGATGTGAAACTATAGGGACTGAATAAAATAACACCGCTTCCCATCTGTTTACATCATTTTTAGAACTGAAAGATCGTAGTAGACATGGTAAAAGTTTTACAAATTTTCCTTTTTACCAAATAACAATTAGGAATAGAGACATATAAAAAGCGAAATAAACGGTAATAATAAAACATATTCTGACTAGACTAATTATCCCTGCTGTATACATGAACCCGCTGCCAAAAAACCAAAACTTTATGCACTAGCCTTTTCCAATGAGACATCCTTCCTAATGGGGCCCTTTTTTTTATAAGGAAAGACAACAACAAAAACCAGCAATAAAGTATAGTCAAAAAGCCTTTGTTTCTTACGACTTTTAATAAACAATCTAATCAATTCCTCTCATTTTTTTTTCTAGTTCTGAACTAGGACCCAATCAAAGAGATGAACCACTAGGAGAGAGATTCCTCGAACACTAATTGTAGATCTTCACTGGTTTTTCATAAGCGTGTCGGTTCTGCATTAAAATGAAGGTTTTCAATGAAAAGATGTAAACAATACTTTGAAAAATCAAATTGCAAGGCATGTAGAAATTGACACAGAATAATATGTTCTGGAGAGAATTCCTTTTCTCATTAGAAAATATGCTTAAAGCAACCGATTTTAATTGCATCTCACATGTACAGCTTGTATACATAATAAGTTAATAACCCAACTTTGCACTTTGCGCACACTAGTTTTATAAGATGCATAATTTCTTTTTTTATCTTTCAAGCACCTCTTCTGTTTCTGATGGAAATAAAATGAAGCAGGTATCCCCAAGGAATTATCTTTCAGACATGTCTCTAGAAGAGAGAGAGAGAGAAACATGTATGATGTAGGTATACCTGATTTGCAATCATTGGTCTTTTAGGAGTAGTATCAGTGTGCTCCAAACCAAGGTACTGCTCCCACGCACCATATACATCTCTTCTCTGTATCCAATAAAGAATGCAAACAAGTAATGTTGCATTCAACATAAAACAAATATCCATATAAAAGAAAAAAAGATTAAGTAAGAGAGAAGAATTATTCACCTGAAAACGGCTGGAGATGACATCACTGTCCTTGAGGTACTCAGGGCGATTCATGGATAAAAATGCAAAATTCCACTGACAACAAATCAAGAAGAAGATTATACATTTTGGATCAAAGGTTATAGATCTCAAACAACTTTCATGATACAAAAGAGCAGAATATACAACACAATCCTTTCAAATGAACAAAGGAAAATCATCTTTTATAATTAAAAGGAGATCCATGTTCACTTAATTACAACAACAAAAGAAACAAGAACTTGACACTCTTCAAAAAACCAGTTAAAACCCTGAAGAAATGAAAGGCATTCTACTTCCTCAAGTACCCCATCATTTTCTATCACCTAATATCTACAAATGTTCCTTATTGATGGAATCATTCTGTATAGAGATTTTATACTATATTTCTCATTGAACGGCCTAATTTTATATGGGAGAAAGAAAGAGTGAAACCTTAGCAAATTCCTCCTCTGGAACTTGAAGTTTTTTCTGAATACGCGTTTTCACCTCCGCTAAAGTCTCGCCTTCACGAATTACCAATAAGAACGGTTCTCCAAAATTCTGCACCTGCTGTTGAAAATTAAAACAATAGCGAAAAGATTCACAAACGGAACTTTCCAATTGTAGTTCAAGTAATCCAAATTTGTTCTCTCCATTTTTTGGCACTGCCTGTTTTTATAATTGTATATTTTTTCTTAACCTGCACAAATTTTCATGGTACCAGCAATAGTAATAACAGTTACAAATAATAATTAATGTGTCCTTTTGGGCTTTCCAATTTGATAATAAACAATTTTTCCTTAATACAAGGGAAGGCCACAAGAATCAGAAACTACTGTGATGAAGGAACTGAAAGCATATTAAATTTGCTTGGAACAATCCAACTAGGTTCACTCGGTACCTGGTTCTGATTTGGATCTTTCATAAAATGGTAAACATGAATAAGCCGATCCTGAGACCCAAGATTAGAATCTTCCTCCGGTATCTGTCAAATTAGAGAGGAAAACACCATAAATAGAAAAATGCATGACTATAAGTGTGTGTGACCTCTTGTAGCCAACAAATGTAAAAGATAAGATCCTAGGTATATATTTTGTTGTAGACAATAATAAATCAGGAGCTGAGATAAGATATACCTCCTCTGCACGTAGTGTCCAGTACTGATCATTTATATTTTCTATCTTCTCAAAGGGAGGGAAAATCTACCATGGAGATTAAGAAAACCAAAATTAATACAATAGCTGTAAAGTGAGAAACATTTTTTATTGTCTTTCTATTTGAACAAACTCAAACTTTCTACAGAGCCAGATGCAGCCATGTCAAACCCATGACATACCAACCACATACAACCAAAGACGCAGCTTTGCTGCAGATAACAACAAAAAAGGCTCTTCCCAAACACAGTCAATAGCCCCAGCTGAGTAGTTGACAATCTACAACTTCAAAAAACAGAACCAGAAAATAATGAAAAAAAGGGGGGAAAACCTTGTAAATCTTGTGATAGAACACCTCAAGCAACCGAAGTTCTGCATCTGGACGAGAAAGCTCCACCTGAAACATATATACAGAAATTTAGACATGCAAATTGTTATGAGAATTATATTCTAGAATTAGAACTCAGTATGACTAAGCACACAATTGTTTCCATCAGGTGCCCCCGTTTGATTAGTCACAACTAACGTACCTTCTTATTTTGCAGAAAAATGTCTGTCCCGACCATTTTGTGATTGACGTCTAGTCTAAAACCCAAACAAAAAGGCTGGCAATACCACAAAGATCCTAACTGGTTGGGTAGGCACAGTACAAACAAGTACAAGTTGTATTTGGCAATGAAAACCCAATTCAAAATGCAAAGTACCTTGGACTTCAAGTCATTGATCACATCACCAACAGTGCTATTCTTTGGAAGCCTTATAGTATGACTCACCACCTGTTCACCAGTATCATTGTATCAAAAGCATTCAATAACAGATATGTAGGAGCTTATGCAAGAAAATGATAAGCATCAGGTTGCAATGTACCTCATCCTTTGTAGAATGGTGAAATACGACTTTCAGAGTTTTTAAACCCTGCAACTCAGGCAGTGGGATGTCCAACACTTCATAATACAAAATATCTGAAGTCTGCGGATGCCAAATCATTAGTTTGTTAAACAATTGCACATATTCATAATGGTATATTTTATAAAAATGCTGTAAGCTTAAAAGAAAATGCTGTCAAGCCCCATTTGAGGGTGGTGATAACAGATAACAGGTCTTAAATTGAAAGCCTCTAATATCACACAGAATCATTTATGAAAAGAAGCCAAGACCAGTGCCTGAATGGTACTTCCACACTATTCTTGTACAAAAATTCAGTCTAATTTCTAGTCCTTTTTGTAGTTGATTTCTATTTACAGCCCTCTTCAAGCAAATAGCTGCTAACATTCTTATATTTATAATTGTTAAGAAGAATTTGCACTTAAACAGCTTTTTTAGAACACTAAAGAGTGGCAAATCAGTTAGTACAAATAGTGCTACAATCCGGTCGGTAAGATTCAATATAAGAAATATAAAAGCACCTGATTATAATGGATAAGCATGTCAGAGAGATGCTCCACACCTCTGTACCGAATGGGCTGAGGCTTGGGCTGTTGGGAATAGCAATTATGAGAAGTAAGACGGATCTTAGACGGATCTTCCAGTCCAATGTGACGGGCAACTCTCTCTACAACATCATCATATGTGTGAAGCTTTGATCTGTAAGAAACATAGGAAATAAAAATATAAATGTAGCTCAAAACAGAAATAATTGGCTTTCTTTTCCCAAGTAATTAGCCGGTACATATAGGCCGGTACCATTAGGTATAGACAAAAATATATCATTGCCACATTATAGATCATTCTGTTCTTGTTTGGGTTATCATTTTTCTTTTTTTTCTCTCTGGCAACTCAGCACATATGGGGTTGCCTTTTGCACTGGTAAATATCACTGGGCACTCAAATAGATGAACATGTATATTCTTAATCTCGACTATTACAAAGTAACAAAAGTTTGCTTACAGTTCTAGACTAAAGTCGTCCTCCTTTGGTTTTTCCAGAAGTCTGAAATGTACTATCTACATCATGCATTCAGCAAAATTATTAGTCAGATGATAATCAAATAAATAAATACAAGGTAACAAAACCTACAACATCCAAATCTTTTTCTAGTCTCATTTTATAAAGAAAAGTCATTCTATTATGGAACAGATATAAGTTTCAAAGGGGAGAGGGTGAGTACAGACTAGAGAGAGAGAGAGAGTTGCACATTCTATAATCTCTTAATTTTGACTTTTATTAGGGATATACAATATTTACTGCACCTGGCGGTTATGGACATACTCCAAAAATGAAGGAACATCAGGATAGCGATAATTGGTTTCACTTTCAGGTACAATAGCTTTCTGGATGCAGATAATATCACCATCTTCAAGCTGCAAAAATTAATTTAAGAGAGTCATTCCATATAATTTGACATTTCTACACTGATTGTAAACTCCTTTGTTACATCATAACAGACCTGGCTATTTTTGAAACTGATTCTCTTGTCTATTGGCTCACACATGATGTTTGGCTCAAATTTGATCTCCTACAAACACAAAAGGAAGTAATATGAGAGTTATCTCAAGAAATAAACGTGTCTGCAAATGCACCAGTTGTCATCCATGTCACATGTAAGAATAACCATGGCAACCTGACATGACAAGTTCAAAATAAAAAAATAAATCCAAAATTGAAAAGCTTCATGTATAGTCTGATGTGCAAGTGTGAAAAAGATAAGAGATAATATATATTAAGTCACGCATATGAATAAGCACCTCATAAAGTTCAATCTCTTCATTATCTGGGAACCCAGCTAGTTCATTCAACTTTGCAAGAATCTCTATTGGCTTTCCTACTGCCTTGAGAAACAGTCTCCCCACATAACTAAGTTCAGCATGGACATCAAAATACATAATCAGAAGAGCTACTTTCTTTTATCGGGAAAAAAAAATACACATACTACATAAATTTAAAAAAATACCGAAGCTCTTCCTTCTCGGGGTCATAAAGCTTGAAATAAATCAATATATCTTCCCTAGATTTATCAGGTAAAGGTAGCACGCTAACATCCTAAGCAAACAGAGGAAAATATGTTATCAAATAACTTTATCGCCCAAATGAAATTTATAGAACATGTACTTGAAACACTTTCAAGGCATTACCACACCACGCTCTACTTCTAGGAACAGCTTCAGCTCAGCATTATGTGCCTTGTTTGATACCTCTCTAAGAGTACCAACCTGCATAAATAGAACATGGATGTAAGTCATCTAAACAACATGGGGTCGCTCGGCAACAAAGGATTAATAGTGAAGGATTAAGAGCTTAAGAAGCGCTAAGGAACCGATATTTGGTTGTCTTAACCCGTGGATTAAAGCTAAGAAAGCTAAAGGAAGGGGTATGGGTGCCTTAAAATCCGGACAGAGAATTAAGATCCGGGCAAAAGGAAGCTAAATGAGGTGTTCTTAATCCGCGCTAAGGAACCGGTGTTCGGTAGGATTAAGTGGCTAAGGAAGCTAAAGAAAGCGGATTAAGCCTTAAGGAGGCTTAATCCTTTGTTGCTGAAGGGCCCCCATTAGTTTATATCAGCAATTGTGGGTCATCAATGAAAGGCACAAAAGGACTGATACCAAGTGACAATGCCCTATGTCTGGGATAACACTTATACAAGGTATTTGTTACAGGCTCAACAAAAGAAGGTCAGACTGCAAATGCAATGTACTTTGTAATGTTGGTTTAGAATCAACATTGAGGGGCTTGCAAATGCAATTGCAAAGTCCTTGTTGCCAGTTTCATTTCTATTTTCAAATATATTGAACCCTTTGAAAATTTGAAAGCTTTCAAAAGCACTTTCATATAAGAAAATTGGCAGTTACTATTCTTTCATGAATACATTTATTTTGCAATTAGTGGCTACTTTCAATTCGACAATTGTCTTGCAAGTGCTAATCAATTGCATTGATGGAGATGCTCTTATGGTTGCACTTTACCAATAGCTCCCAAATTATTCAATAATAAAGAAGCTTACTGTTTGTAGTTCTTCATGGGACGTCAGCGGGCGGTTGGGGCGGTAAGTATGGTTTTGGCGCTTGGCCCACAACCAATACCTTTGGTACTGCACTGGTATGCCAAATTCCTTGGCAACTTCATCCTACATAAATGTACATCAAATTTCAGAACATACCATGTTTACGAAATATCAAGAACTGGACAGGTTTTGTATTTACCTGCTGTGGTGAATACAAGTAACAACTGGAAATACCAGATCAATATTTAGTCCCTTTTCAGGTTTTGCCTACAGCAAATACCAGATTAATATTTAATCCCTTTTCGGGTTTTGCCTAGTTCGATCCATTTCAATACTTCCTATATGTTTATTAGATATGGAACTGCTTCAACCCTTCTCAAGGTTGTCAAAGCACACAAAGGAAAAAAAAAAAGTAACTCGCGGCTTGTCAAGGCTTGTCAAAGCACACCAGGAACAGCTGGAATACAAGTAACTCGCAGCTTCTCCATAAAATTAAGAAAGCTATATAATTTTGACCTTTTGCAGGCTTAATCTCTAACAAAGCTGCATCAACCGTCAAAATTAAGGCAAAATGTACCTTGAAAGCAGTGAACGGTAATTGTTTCTGAATACGGAAGCTGCGGACTTTGTCATGGTCCACCAAGTCAAAGTATATATCCTTCCCAATCTGTGCATGTAAATCCTCATCTCGTGCAACCTTTACAGTTTAATTAGCATTTAAAGAATTCAAGAGGATTAAAAAAAATCCAAATGGCTAAGGATAACAGAGTATATATCATTAATAAAGAAGAGGAACATGGCTAATACCTTTATGATGGTATAAAGGTGGGCCTCAGCTTTTTCTTTCTTCTTGTGTTCCTTCTCTTCTTGCTCTTTCTTCAACCTCAACTGTGAAGATATATCAAAAGCACATTATCAATATACAGGAGAAAAGGCACAACAACGAGGGAAAATATACAAGTACAAAAGGCAAAATTCACATTTAATACAAGAAAAGTACCCTCAAGTGCTCCGCGATGTCCTTCTCATCAACATTACACATGATTTTATCCTTGTCACTCTCACGAATATAGACAAGCATGTATGCATTTGAATACTTCGTGAATTTGAACGGGGTGTTGTTAAAGCCAGGATTGAGTTGAGGCAGCTGATTCAGGGCAAAGGATATAAAGACAGAATGTTTCAGTTTTAAATATATTATAAACAATTTTTTTTATTCGCAGCAATTCAAAAAATATTTTACCTCTTCCTCGCCACCATATTGTTCTTCTAATGCTTTCTTGATGTCTTCCTTTGTTACTCTCTCATCATCAAATTTAAACCTGAACATAAGGCATCCTCAATCCAAAATTACAAATACATACTGGTAACAAACCTGCCTGATAATTAATAATAAGGAATAATACATATATAACCTCTACAGGCATTGTTACTTATTCAATGCCAGAAAAAAAAAAAAACTAATCTTTTAATTTGAAAGCCACAAACCCACTACAAAAACTAAAATAAACAAGGAGAAAAGAAGAAGAAGAAGAAGAAGAAGAAGAAAACTATATTACCAGACAAGAAACCAGTAGTAACATGTATTGCTACCAAAATCTTTAAGACTACAGATGTAATCAGGAAAAAGTATATGCATGGCCAGATACAAACATAACCCACAGGAATGAACAAATATTTCAAGAACATACCACTGATCAGAGAGAGATGGTCGAATAAAAGCATAGTAATGTCCACCATGCACCCCACCACTGTGAACAAGAACACTGTACACAATAATTAGAGAGACATTAGCACTCAAAAGATTGTCAACACCAAATCAGCAAGACTAGTCAAATTTAGATCTAAAATATCCTTAGAACATATTTGAATTTCAAAACATAAGCCTCACTTAGTTTTGTGGCACTTTGATTTTTAATTTAGGTTTCTTTGGGCAAGAAATCAAGCCACAGTGTAGGCTTGAAGACTAGATTTTTTTAATAAGAATTAAGAAAAAATAACCCCACCCATCTTTCTACAACACTATCAAAGTAGCAAATGCCAGCAAGTACCGCTAATCCTGTATGCAGTATAGTATATCTCAACTTGATACAACAATCAAATCAAATACCTGTGAAGAGTATAAAGGTTCCTGACACTTCTATCAGCATCAGGAGCAAGATACTTGCCATCATCTTTGTCAAGGTCAAGTTGAAGAGGGAACTCATAACGGTCATTTATCTGATATTGGCAACATAAATTAACTTACATAATCCCAACAACAAGTTACAAATAATATTACAGTAACAATGAACCACAGGCCTATCACAGATGGTGATAAGCCATGTCGCCCAACATGGATGCCAGGTTTCACTGGAGCCCTTATTTCACAAATAAATTTACAGTGACAAAGTATGAATGAGACCAGCGAGTAAATGAAACAGATTCTATGACTTATTTCGTTCTTTGCTTGTCTTTGTTGTATTAATTACAGGTCAAGTTACTGACTTGTGTTAAGACATACTTAATTTATTCTTTTGTAATGTTCCCTTGATTTGCCCCCAAAATCACTCTACAGTACTGGAATTAGAAAAGAGTTAACAATAAGAACATTATATTAAGGGTTGGAATCCATTGACAATTAAGTCAACTTGGAAATTTAGACAATATTTTTCAAGTGTTGAGTCAAAAAAACTCAAAAATAGAAAGAAAAAGAAAAAAAAAAAAATCTTCCCTAACTTAATAATAATAACATACATATGGACCGTAGCAAATTTTAAAGCATTTGATGAACAGTAAAAGTTGTATTAAATTACATCATCTTTTATGTGCATGATATAGATATACTATAGATCATATTCCAAATGTCAGATTTCAAAACCAGAAACTATATTTGACAAATGGCCAAATTAATCCATTTTCACTGGATACTCACTCATTAAGTAATAACAACATATATGCTACAGGCATTTTACCACACAAAAAAAAAATACAAAATACTGATACACTCTTCAACACCAAATCTAGTACCATGTGAAAAAATAAAATAAAATAAAATAGAGCAATGAGAGTGGATGATAACCTTAACCATGGTGTCTCGCATGTAATCATACTCAAAGCGCTTCAGCTGGAGTTGCAAAACAGGTGGGAAATCAAGAAAGAGGACTCCTTTTTTAGCATCCTGTCAAGAAAATAAATTTGAATTGTTCCAGTTAATAAAGTAGGTTACAGAATAATTAATTCAAAATAAGACCCTTTTTTTTAAGTAAACAATGTTACATACAAAAATCTTAGAATTGTGTTTTTTCAACTTGTATTTTGTTTGAGCTTATATATGATTTATCAATTGGAATTTCCGAGCAAAGAACTTTTTATCTAACAACAGCCACGATCAGCTAGTCCTTGCACAGACTGATACCACTCTGGACAGATTCAATACCAGAATGCAATGTCCAATGCCGATCGTATTCAACTAAATTTCTAAATACTTGAAAATAACATTTTCAGAACAATGAGTTCAAACCCAAAAATTTAGAAGTTGCTAAAACCCACCTGGAGACCAAGTTGCTCTGCATGATACTTGTTATCACCCTCAAGCCGTTCAACTTCAACATATTTGTCAAAAGATGCATAGACATCCCGGCAACCTTTAACATCAAGTTGGAGATCTGAAGAAAACAAGCCAAATCATGAGAAATGTCATACCATGCCCAATTAAAAATATAAGAAGGCTTTAACTAGTGCATCCAAATCACATATCCTCGTGTCTCAAGGTAATCCTTTTATTGTGTCAGCATTTCATACCCTAGTCCTAGTAGTACAAGTCTATTCTCACATTAAATGTAAGAGCCCCATTAAATTAGCATCCTCATGCTGAAATAATTTAAGACTGACATACCATAGAAGGACTCCTTCCGGCTAGATTTGTAATCCACATTGATACATTCAATATAATTTATGTGATGCCCTTCAAATAACTGCTGGATGGTCCCCTCCACAACAGTTCCCTGAAAAGAACAAAAGTATTATCTGCTTAAAAACTGACTATCTATACGATCTACACTGCCTGACTTGATACTTCTATTACCATTACTAGATGCTCCAGAAACTGTAGGTGGGGAAGAGAAGGGGAGGTCCTGGTTGTGCGCACATATACTAGGGACTTTGTATAGAGATGGAACTTCTCCCCTCTTTACCCTCTACCCTTCAAAAAGGTTTAAAAAGTTGTGGAGCAAGGTGAAGAGTTCAGGCAGGACCAATTGCCCTCTTCCACCCTTTCCTCCCATCTTGCCCAATTCGAGCACAACCATAGGTTGTATGATACCAACTTGATCAAGCCAGATATTGTTTAGTCATAATATTCTTTTGGGTGCTCTCAATTGAGATTAAACCTAAATGGGGACTGCGATTATAAAAGAGAAGGATTAAATTCTTGTACCTTCATCTTATCTTCCAATTTTTCACAAAGAACCCGGTTCAATTCTTGAACATCATGCTGCATGAAAGAGTCATAAGTGTCCCACCCAAAAGACTTGGTCAACTCTTTTGTAGCAACACTGCTGTCACTATACTGGAGCTTGTAAAAGAGGCTCTGGAGAGCCAATGGGATGCTCCCAGATGGCATGTCATTCTCAGTTGTGGGCATGTGATACACAGCCTGAAGAAATAGAAGAGAAATGAGTTTAGAAAAGCGTCTAGACAAAAGATCAGAGCTGTTATCAAGGCAAGTATATAAAAATTGTAGTGTGTGGTCTTTGAAAAAGTTTACAAGGGTAGCAAAAACATATATAATTAGCCCTGATCAACCTGTTTAAGAATTTATAAATGAAAAGGAACAACCAATAAACATTATAATTGTGTCTATACTCTATACACAAATCTGTATCACCTATTCCCTATACAGTTCCAATAATAGATCCACTAGGATCTCACAGCATTAAAAGAAGGGGACAAATGCTATCTAAGAAATGGAGAGGCAAATTAGTAAGGTCTACGATTTCCATACCTTCCTGAAATATGGGATATGGTAGAGGGTCTGTAAAAGAGAGTTCATGTAGCAGGTGGCACCTTGGTTCTTAAGCCCAACAAAACCAGTTTCCTTCTTAGAGTCATATGACCAGTAGTCGAGCATTTTACGCACTGTCACCTCGGCTTCTACCACAAGAGTGTCGTTCAGGAGGTAACCCTTTCCATGGTCATACACTTCACTTAGAGGCATAAAGGAAGTGAAGCCCCAGTCGCTCTCGCGTGCATTGAACTGATGTTGTGTTTCTGCCATGCAAGATGTAAGTGAGAAGAAGGCACTATATATTTCAGTTGTTTCTATGACTAACAACAAGGAACAATTATTTGAAATGCAAGGACAAGAAAAAAGCAGCTTGCTTAGTGCAAAAATGGTTGCAGTACTTAATTTAAAATCTTATATATTTCTGGCATGACAACTCTGGAAAAGAGCAGCACATATAACAACAAACGTACATATCGTCTTTTAGCTGTCAATATCTTAATATTGTGATTGATACCAGTTACAAATGTAGGGCTAATGATAAGCAATATATATTTAAAGAGGTCTCAAGGCATGAGCGATTGATACATCAATAGAAGGATACAAACTAACAAGTACATAAATGAAAATGCCAAGCCAGCAAAATAGTTACCTTTTCGAACTGTCAACTTGGGATGTATCTGATTTACCACAGCCAGGCTAAACTGAGCAAAACGGCTCCAGCCATAGGGCAGACTTGTTGAGTCAGCAACATCCAAGTACATTGAGAAATGATCCACATTGTTTCCCTTCGGAAAAATCAGCACCCGCCTAAAACAATTAATCATTAATTGTGCGTGTTAATTCTCCCGGAAATGTCAGGTTTTTTTCTCCACAAACAAAACCAAATACTAAGTCCAGGTGTGCCCAACCAGAAGTACAAGTATGGCAAATGCTTTATTTGCCGATATTCAGTTCTTTACTGGACTTGCCACTACACAATGTCCCAAGCTTTCATATGAGAATCAATCTATTTGGACACATCAAAGAGCAAAGCAAAATTAAAGAAGCTTAAAGCTTTCATAACCTAATTCAAGTTCAGCTTGTACTGGTATGGTCTAGATACCTGAAATAAACATACTGGGAAATCGAGCTTCCATGTGATATCTCAGACACTACTTTCATCTTTTCCAGAAAGAGTAAATATAACCAAAAAAAATATTGCCACCAATGTCTAAGAGTGCCATGTCAAAAATAAATTTAAATCATGATGTTAACTGGAAAAACAGTAGCAGCAGCAAGGAGAAGCATAAGTGCTTAGTTGCAAACAATGGGACTTAAGGTGATTTTTTCTATTTACCATTTGTAGAGTCCAACAGCAAATGAATCTGAATAATGCTTCTTGGTGTTAATCCTAGAGAAATTCTCTATGGTCCATGTAAACCTCGATGTGGCAGGATCTTCAGGAGGCTGATTCTCTGCAGTTGATACTGTTTCATTTTGTGCCACCACTATCACCAAAGAAACAACAAAGAGGATTAGAAACTCTGAATTAACTGATTATGTTTTAAACGACTCAATTGAAGGAAATCATCTTTCCTACAATTAACTTATATCACTACTCCGATATCATTTTCTTAATATATTTTATCATTAAAGTGCTGGCAAGAAAAATGCTGAGCTCTTTTTTGACAGGATTCTCTTTGGTCAGGACATAGTGGAAAAATATTTGATCTGCCAACAAAAGTCCCAGTGGCATAGATCACCAACCTAGTTTTTTTCTATATACTCACGGTATATTTTCTAACTTAATAAATAAAATACTTGTCACAAAATTACATGGATGAAGTTGCACATCCCCTGATACAAAAAGGAGCATACATAGGATAACACATGTAACGAAGTATGCTTGACTAGTCCACTAAACAAGCACGGCTAAGCTTTTAGAATTTCCACCATTGACTCGTCACATGGTTTAATACACTAAACATGTTAAAGAAAAGATTTGAAATTTAATAGCCCCTTTTTCTTCAAAAAAAGTTAACAGTACAATACTTGATGCTAGAGTGCGGCACCTCTCTCATTTTACGTGACATTAAAATCAATTAACCAACAAGAAAATAATAAAGCAAATGTCCACCTTCGCCTTTTTCACCGAAGATGCATGATAAAAATCATTATAAGAATGTAGAAATCTCATAAAAATGCAGGAGTCACTGACATTTGGGGACTTTGTCAAATTAATCCCACATATTCCAAATGTGTGCCAAAAATTTTAAAAACCAACCCACCCCGCACTTCAAAAATGCAATATTTCAAATTACATAATCACAGAAGAAGCCTATAAGCCACAGAAATATCTCAATTGCATGCAGAACATTCATGGTATTGAAATTAATCACCTTCCATAGGCTCTACAGAGTGTTGTTGCTCTTGTGGCTCCTGCTGTTGTGCTTCATCAGCATTGACATTCTCTTGATGCGGGACCAGCATCTCCTCATCCTCCTGTGCTTCCTGTGATTTCCAGTAAAACAACATCCTCAGATCCATTAAACAGCGGATCAAATAGCAATCAAAACCCTCGCTACTGGAACCTACTCTTTCTATAATCTATAAATCTCAAAGTCTCTTGCTGCTATAGTCGAAAGCCTCCACAAGAACGAGCCAAAAGAAACAAGTTTTTTTTTTTGCTAATAACCCGTCCCACACACCTAGCTCACGCGTTAAATAATGGTTCCAATAAATATTGTATAGTAATCAAGCAACTCATAATACGATCCAGATCAAGAGAGAAGAGAAAAAGAGCTCAGTAACGTGTATTCTCTGCTAGGGTTTTGCAAAGAGAGAGCGAAGATTTATAGGGTATAGGGTGTGCTTACCTCGAGAGGAGACGGAGTCATCATCGTCATGGCAGAAGAAGGCGGAGAATGAGATACGGTGGTGATCGGGTAGGCGGTGACCGAAGGAGGATCGAGAGACACTAGAATTGACGAAAGAGAGAGAGGGAGAGGGGCGGAAGTAAGGAGCGATGCCAACGAAAAACGAATACGGGGGAAGGGTGAGGGGTATGGCGACCGGGGCTATTTTGGGAATTTGGAATAATGTGCCGACGTCGTGGACCAGCGTCATATAACTGTGAGTATATGGGTCCCACTGTCAGTTGTTCGTACACCCTATGGTGTATCAGTGCCCAATCCACCCAGGGTAAAACAATGGATTTATAGTGCAAAGGTACTTGTTGTATTCGGTATTCCTCTTCGGCTGGGTCAGGTCCCTAAAGTAGTTCAATCTTTCAGTTTTTATCTTTACCGTCTGATTAGAATCCGAGTAAATTCCGGACTGAGGTGGGATGTAAGGGAGCCTTTAATATTCGTGTCAAACACAGATTGCACGGTTCGGATCTAAACTCAAATATTGGGTTACTTTAGGTGATCTGTTCCTTCGGCTGGGTGCTCGTATGTATGTATATTGCACCAGAGGCAGAGCGAAGGTGTTCAGGTCGAATCTTTGGTCTCCACCCGCTATTATAGTCGACTCCATACTATTAACATCTAAATTTATGACCTACGAGCAGAGATATTTGTAATTTTTGATGTTTTTACTTATATTTTTAATTATCAATTATAATTAAAAAAATTATTTTAATTTTAACACTAAATTTAACCCGAATTACAAATTAAACATTTAAAAAAGGAGCAAAGTCAATTGAAACCGATAAATCAGATCACCACTAAAACTCAAAATCCAGGAAAAGGCAGTTGCCCCCCCCCCCCCCCCCGGTCCGCCCCGCACCTACATATTAATTTATTGGGAAGTGTTATTTTAAGCACAACAGTTGGATTATTTAGCACAAGAAAGAAAATTCTCTTTATATTCAATTTATTTATTTATTTTCTTAATTATAGTAGGAATTTAATTAAGCATATATCAAATATGTAAAAGGAAATTACCAAATGTTATTGAAAGAGAATAAAATAATGACTTTGCTTGTTGCCTTTTTTTATTTTATTTTCTATGGTATCACGGTTATTTTGAAAGTTAAATACCCAATATACAGACATCTAAATTCATTTAATTTGTTTAATTTGTGTTGTGAGATTTCAATATAATTCATTATATAGGTTAGAATTTTATATCAAAATTTCATTAATAAAATCATAGTTTTTACATATACATAATTTCATTATTTGCAACAAAATTCATTCAATTTATTCACTCTTTAAAGTTGTATTCTTTTTTGTTCAATTTTGTGTCTGATTTTTCGTTTGCACAATTTTATAACATTCAACAAAATATACATTATGTTTGTTTATTATATAATTAATTCATATGCTCAAAACGAAATGTTGAGTAAACAAATTAAAATTTTGAGGAAGCGAAAAAACTAGATATGGACTAAACAAAAATTAATACATAACTTCAACGAAAGAATATATTTAATGAATTTTGTTGCAAATGGTGAAAAAATGTCTATATTAAATATACAATTTTGTGTATGAAATTTAGATGTAAAAGCCTCCGAAATTTTTATTTATACCCTTTAAAAAGCGATAAACCAAAACATCCCATATTATGGAAAATTTCACATTTATCCGGACTGCTATGCAGCCAATTTATGAGGGACCGCAGATTGGCTTAGAAGTCCCTCAAACTTGAATACATTTAATATTACAATGCAATTTTTGGGCTTTTGAGAGACCTCTAAGGTGGGCTCATATTGACTTAGTGCCCCGAATAAATGTAAAATTCCCTATAATAGTGTTTTAGTTTATTTTTTTATTACGATATAAATAAAAACCTAGCAGCACGCACATAATGAATTTTATGGATATCTTAGAGCATCTACATTCCTGAAACTATTAGAGTTTCTAATCTGACGTGGCAGTTTCTAATTCAGTTTCAGAGATGTGTGAGAGTTTCTTATTTAGAAACTATGCAGGAAAGTTTCTTATTAAGAAACTGTTTATAAACTCTATGTTGGCCAAATTATTGAATCAAATTGTTTCTCCTTTTTAATTTGTTGCTGACGTGACTTAATAGAAACTCTAAAATGAGTTTCAGGAATATTAGAGTTAAAAACTTTAAAGACCATAATTTTTAAAAAGTAGTTAACAGTTATTTAGAAATCATTTTAAATTTTAAAAATATATAGATGCTCTTATAGCAGTAAAAGTCTCTGTCTCTTCCTCTTGAACTTTAATAATCACCACTGAAACTTTAAAGATTAGAAAAAAGTTTCTACAGAATATATATATTTTTTTGTTAGAGTCAAAAGGTACTTAAAAGCATACCATACTTTACCCTTTATTTAAACAATGCGCTTATGCACAAAGAAAGACTTATCAAGCAAGGAAGATATTAATCCGAAATTTTTATATCTAACATAAAAAAATAAAAATCTCTGTTTCTGGAATTTTTGAGAATTACCCATGCCATTATGTGGCTTCAAATACTGAGGTCCGCACAGATATTCTATGGTTCCAATCTGAGGTCCGTACAATGATTATGCGCTCCAAATATATTTTTTTAAGAATATTTATTATTTAAAAAAATGATTTTTTTATTAATAATTTTTCTTTAAAAAAAATAAAAAGTTAGGGCCACATAATCATTTTGCGGACTCCAGTTTTTGGGACTGCCAAATGCCCCTGCGGCCTAGATATTTGTTGAGTTCTGACCAAACGGGAGTGTTTTGATTTATTTATTTTTATTACGATACAAATAAAAAATTTAGGATATTAATTAAGGGTAAATTTGATATAAAAATATACAAAAAAAAATTGCATTGAGCATCCTCTCCCCTCTCGTTTTAAGAAAAATATATGCTTATTTTTAGTATAAACTTTTGCGCAATTGACAATGTTATTTTTTATATGAGATTTTAGAATTTTATCTGATAGTGTTTATAGAAAAATGGTTTTATTAATAGATATTATATTTTTTAGAGCGAAATCAGAGAAACAATCTTAATTTGCAAAGTGAAAAATTTAGAAATATGTAAATTTTTATTAAAAAAAAAACTTCTTTAAAAGGAAGAAATAAAAGTTAATCGTTTTGTATATTTTCTTTTTCAATTGAATTATTTATTTTCCTTATTTTGTAATCGGACTTTGACTACTTCGATTGAACTTATGTTTTATTTTTATTTTATTATACTTTTCTACAGCTAATTTTTTAATTTTGGTCCAAAAATAAAAATATATGTTGAAAAAAAAGTTCATTTACAACGTTTGAAAACATAAATACATATGGAAGAAAACAAAAATTAAATTTTTGAAATTAAGATAAATTGTCAGGCTCTTGAACCTGCTGTGCAGCAGCATTTGTGCATATGTTTTCATAAATACATGGAAGGCATTGCCCATAATATCGGTACATGTTCGTCACATCTCAAATTTTTTGAAGTACAAATATATGTAATATTATTATTATTATTATTGCTGCTGCTATCGTTAGAATTATTTTTACTACTATTTTTTTTTATTACCATACCTTGGTTTTATGATTCCAGTTGGATTTAATTTTTAGCTTATTTTAATTTGTTTGAGAATAAAGACTTAATTGTTGTTGTTGAATATATAAATAATAATAATAATAATAATTTTTGGAAATAAATTATTTGTCTCAAATTTTACAAACAAAAAAAAAGACAGAATGCGGCGACTTGTGTTGGGATATTGTTCACCATATCCAATACGGCACGAACCCCGGTCACATGTCAAAATATTTTTTTATTGACAAAATTATGTCATGAAGGATATTAGAAGTGAAATGTTTAACATTTTATCATTGTAATCAATAGAATCATTTTTCCTCCTAATTTGAGGTATAATGGATGGAAATAAATTTTGTTGCAAATATATTTAAAAAAAATAGTACAAAAGCTCAGCTATATATCTTATTTATATAATTTTCATAAAAGTTTTTTGTCATAGTACTACAACAGTCACTAAATTTCTCATTAACCTTATTAATTTTAATCAACCAAACAATAAATAAGACAGAAAAGAAAGTTAAATTTATTTTTCCTCATTAATTATTCAAACATGAAGAAATTAAATATGTTAATTTTTCCTTTCTATTATTTAGCTCTCGTTCCTTCTTCTACTCTCCATCCAAACAGGGTGTAAAAGTCTTTCGACGTCAATCATAGCATTTGTCATTTAGTTGTATTCATTGAACTTACTAATTACATGTGATGTAACAGTTTATTCAGAAAACTCGATTTAATTTTAGTTTTTATATTTTTAAAAAGCCCTTGTGGGATGTTAATTGCAAATTAAGTCGTTATCTTTGTAGTTTGTTTCATAAATCAATTTCAAATTTACTTTGCAGAACTTATTGTCAAGTGCTGAAGAATATCAGGAAAATTCTAAATTTATTTTGGCTAAGGACAGTGTCAATCATCCCCCAATATCTCACCTTCCTTCTATTGCTTTTTTAAGATTCATGCAGATTAGATCCGCATTAATATTAAATGACTCCCTATGTTATAAATAGGAATCGGATTAGGAACCGAATCCTCTGCCCACCGGTGGGCAGGAAATTCCTACCCCCAGAGTCACTGTGTAGTGGACCCCATTTAATCCTAAATCCAAAACTATTTTAACCCTAAACCCTTTAACAGTAACTGGGTCCACCCTGCAGTGACTCTGGAGGCAGGAATTTCCTGCCCACTGGTGGGCAGGAAATTTGATTCCATCAGATTAACTCCGTTTAAGATTGAGATTCATTAACTCAAAAGAGAATTAATGCAGATGATATGCATTCAAGCAGGATAGGGAAGGATGTGGGAAAGTCCTTTCAAGTTGTACGGCTCTACACACAACTCTGTATTTGTGTGCTGACGGATTAGAGAATGGGCGTGGAGTGAGTTACATTTCAGATTCAGTGTGGAGGTGGGTGCGTGAGGTTATAGTCATAATCATAGTAATAAATGAATAGTTTGGGTTTGATTTGGCGGGTAAAAAATTTGTGATTCAGAAATAATTTGAGTGTGATTTAGGAATAATTTTAGTATAATTCGGAAATGATTCGGTAGTACAAGAAAAAAAAAAATCGCATAAACGTATAGGTTTTTTTTGTCTCTGTGTTATGTTCAGTGTTCGGTTCAAAAACATAAAAAAACAAATCGTACGAAAATTATTCGCGAATGTGTAGTTTCATGTTATATTATCTATTATACATATAAATTGGACCGTTGAAATTATAAATACATGTAGAATTTAGATGATATGTTATTATAGGAATTTTAGCTTGTTAAAAAATTAATATAGTATTTGTATGCATTAAATCTTAATTATTATTTTTTTGCTTCGAAAAATTAAATCTATATAGTTGAGAAGTAGGTTCAACAAACCTTCGGTTATCTCAAAACAGCGACTTGGAACTAACGGTGTGTAGATTCAACGGACGAAAAAACAACAGATTTTAGTGCAATAGATAACGTTATTTTCTATACCAACATACGACGAGGAAAAGAGTGTTTTTACAAGCGTACATGACACAATAACTTTTATCTTTTTTTCTAATTCTCTTTTAGTTCACTATGGCCAGAGGCAAGAACAAATTTAGAGGAAATTGCATCAGAAAAACAATGTCAAGTGAGCTACCGACAATACAAGCGATACAGCAAAAGCAGGTACAAATATTAAAGCATGTTTCAGTTTCAAATTAATCCTATTTAATTGTTGTAAAATCATCTTAAACTTATAATATATGCAGGTTGCATCATCTATACAGCTATTTGAAAATACAGTACCCTATTTATGACCAAGCAAAAACAATAAACAAAAAAATATTGGTTTACATATTTGCCACCATAACCAATGAGTTCTGAATTATCTATATTTTTCACAAAAAAAATACTTTCTTTTATACATGCGTTTATGCACAAGTATACTTGCACGTGTTTATGCACAATTGCATTAATTAAACATATTATTATTACCAATTACATGCGTAGATCCTGATAAGATTAGTTTTATGTCTTCGAGTAAAGGTAAGGGAAAAATCAAGGTCCGTCTTTTGTTTGCTTTCTTGCCCAGCCTATCATTTTCTTTCTGATTTGTAAAGAATGATCACCAATAAGAAACACTTTAGAGGAATCCGATTAGCAACAAAAATTAGGTAAAGAGTTGAAGAGGTAATACCAAATACAAATTGCGACAAATTGATTTTTTACCAGGATCAATAGTTCTCACTTTCATTTGCATCAACTATTTAATGCTCAACAGTCGGTTCTTTTCATCATATCTTGATTTCCATTTTTTGGCTAAAATAAATAAACAAATATGCCTTTAATTGCAAATTGTCTATTACTTCATTTATATGCATTTGGATGAAACAAATAATAGCTCAGAATAGCTGCTAACTCAACATTTCGGAATAGCTACTAACCCGACGTTTCTAAGGAATAGCGGAATAGCAGCTAATCCGAGCTATTCCTTGTATTGAAAATAGCTTCTTTTTCATCCAAACGTGAATAACAAATAATAGCTCGCTAGAAATAGCTACTATTCCTGGGTTAGAGCTATTCCTGTGTCATCCAAACGTACCCGGGAACTAATTTGCTACTGAAATTTGTGCTATTCCTTCTTATTCTCTCTTTTCCATTCTTCTATGTAGGTAGTTAATATTATTTTTTTCAAATATTCTAACTTTGCTTTTCTTTCAAATCATTAAGCACTAGCATGCTATAAGGACAACTGAGATGTCAAGTAAAGAGAAAGTTTGTTTTAAATTTCTTTTCATTTTAAAGTTGCTAATTTTATAAGCATTTTAGTTAATTATGTAAAAACAAATTTATGTTAGCTTGAACAGCTGATCTTTCCAGTTTTCAATCTCAGCCTATTACCACAGTTTGAAGGCACTTTATAATGTATTTTCAGAGTGAGTCTATGGTACTATGCATATTACGATTTGGCACTGTGCTACGGCTCTATATTTGAGTTTTCAAATCCTAATGGTCGATCCGAACCGTTTATCTTGTTCTCCATATTAATATGTGTTTGGAGACCAAATTTTATATTTTTTGAAATTTTTTTACTATTTTTTTAGTTTTATTAAAAATCACTGTTTTTGGATGGTCCAGAATTTCAGATCAAGTGATTTTATAAATATCTAAAAAAATAGTAAAAAAAAATTCAAAAAATGTAAAATTTGGTCTCCAAACACATATTAATATGGAGAACAAGATGAACGGTTTGGATCAACCGTTAGGATTTGAAAACTCGAATATAGAGCCGTAGCACGGTAACAACCCGTGATATGCATAGTACCATAGACACTCATATTTTCATCTCTCGGTAATTAAAAATTATTATTGAGTCAAAACTTCAGCATTGTTACATTGAAACTTCAAAACTCAATTTGAATTTTATGCACCCTATGGTAAATTAATATCAGTCAAGAAACAATAAAAGATCTATATAAATATATAGTGCCTTTTTTGTTTTCCAAAATAAAAACAAAAAATATGCATAAATGCTCATGCACTTTAATCCTAATTCTAATAAGCTTTTCCTATTTTTTTTTTCCAGTAATGATGACAAGAATGAAGAAGAGTGAGAAAGAGTAACATGTCACCGAAACTAAATTCATGCAAATAATTATTGTCTCCATGTAGAGAAAATAGTTGAAATTATTTTGATAAAACTGTATATAGAATAATTGTTTTCTTAGAAATTTGAAAATGTCATAGATAGCACTAACATAGCTTTTTACATACACAAATATTTCTGAGCTTTCCTTCGATATGTAAACTATAACATACATGACATGCACTATATTTTGTATATTTTATTTTTTGTTTTCATATGTGCACTATTATTTCTATATTATAAGTTTACTACTTACAGGGGCGGACGCATGATTTTTGTCAGAATGGGGCAATAATCGGATGCAAATAGCTTATCGGGTTCAAACCCAATAGCTTATCGGGTACAATTCAACATAACAAAAAAAATACCCATCAATATAATAAAAATCCTAAATTACTTGAAAAAAATCAACAATTCAACATTTTTGTTCAACTTGGCAGCCTCTGCCTTTGAATTCAAAAAAAATAAAAACATTTTGGTTCAACTAATTTTCGATATTTGGGATCAGCGCCTATTTGGGCTCCGCTAATTTGTTTCGCTCAGAGTTTATATTGGCTCCGTTCTGTCTATTAGAAATCCAGAATGGGCTATAGGGGGGCAATTTGAATTCCAGGGAGGGGCAGAGGTCCGAAAAACAGATTTTTAGCACTATTTTTGAAAATTCAGTGGGGGGCAGCTGACCCCCTGTGCTACAGTAGATCCGCCCTGACTACTTATATAATACGTATAGCATTTTGCAAACCACTGCCGAAGTAAAGCGAGACAATCCTCTAATTCTTTATAATTGACATAAATTTCAAGAAAAAAAAAACACCAGATAGTAAATAACAGTGCAAATAGGAAGACATCTTTTTAAAAAATTTAGTCATTTGTAAAGTAGAAAGTGTACATCCACTTTTTTTTTCTAAATATTAAGAAATGAAATCTGCTGAAATCCTCAAGGATTTCAAGTCCCTGAAATTCTAAATCTAACCATTTAAGTTTTTCCATACACGAATATTAAAACAGATAT
Source organism: Carex pumila (assembly GCA_033356055.1). Classification (NCBI taxonomy): domain Eukaryota; kingdom Viridiplantae; phylum Streptophyta; class Magnoliopsida; order Poales; family Cyperaceae; genus Carex; species Carex pumila. The sequence continues at coordinate 198,297 of JARJHM010000514.1, read as the reverse complement.
AATTTTATGCACAAATCACAAAATATATAGATGGTTGGATTGAGAATTTCAGAGTCCCTGAAATCCCCATGGATTCCAGCAGATTTGAACTCAAATATTAATTGTCCCATACCTGACACCATTACTGATAAAAGTTACGTACTTTACTTATTAGGAAGATTCTATCTTAAAAAAAGTGAAACTGAATCTGCGGACTCTAGTCTGAGGTCACAAATTTATTGTGTCATTCTCAGTTTTTGGGTCTGCAGATTGAGTATGCGGCCTAGGTAAAACTCAAACTCCCCTAAAACATAGATGTTTTGGTTTTAGATCGGAACCGTTCGATTCAAATATGTGATAATCCATTCGAAGTGGAGTGTATTCATCCCGAGCAACGGATTCGAATTCTGAGACGATCTCGAGCAACAAATTTGAATTGGACGGTCTCAATCCAAAACTCAAAAGTTGGAATACTTTAGCGGATCCGAACCTACCCAAATAGGCACTGGACACGTCCGTTACGCACTTCATTTTTATGCTATGTCTGTAATTATCTCACGGATCGTTAGCTGACCATATAAGTATAGTGATACGACTCGCGTTTTATACGCGTCTAATTCACGTATAAAACGTTTCTTTGACGTTTCAGAACCGAACTTCAAATAAAACATAAAAAAAACGTATAATACGTTTTATTCGCGAATAAAACGCGAGTAACATATTATTCGCGAGAAAAACGTGAAAAAAAAACCAATTTTTTTTGAATTTTTGCATAGTTTTTTTTTTTTTAGCTTACTTATTATACAGAATTATTTCTGAATTATACTTAAATTATAAATTTTTGAATTGGCGGAACCGAATCCAAACTTTTTGTTTGTTAGTTGTCGACGAGTACTGCCCGGCCCAACCCGCTACTGATACGGATACACTTCGGTCGGTGGTTTGGACTTTGGACTTAGAATTTATTGGGACCCGTTTTCCACTGGGAAATCTGTCCGCCTTCCCTTCCCACCGTCGATAAACCTAAACATACCGGTACCCTAATTTCTAGGGTTTACTTCTCTCTCTCTCTCTTCCTGCATCATTGTGGCCCCTTCTCCATGGCACCGAGGTCGCGTCCCAAGGCTAAATCCGACCCTTCCGACGAGACCCACAAGGCACAGACGGTGGTATTGTTGACTAGCAGCGACGACGAGAAGGCCAACGAAGACCTATCGTTAGCAGTTATAGAGAAGGCCAACCAAAGCAAGGCGAAGTCGAAGTCGAAGTCGAAGTCGAAGGCGAAGGCGAAGAGAAAGAGTGTCGAGGGTTCTTTGGTAAATATCTCATCGGACGAAGCAGATAAAACTGGCGGCGAAGAGAGTAGGAAGAAGAAGCGGCCAAAAAAGAAGAAGAAGGAGAGAGATGCTGTTGAAAGCGAAACTGTAAGTTGCGTGTGCTTTATTGTTCAAGCTTTATCTCTATGTCAATAACTTTCAAGGGTTGAATTGGAGAAATTGCGGAAAGGTAAAAATTTTTAGGATTAAATTTCTTCAATTATGGGTTCCAACGGCTAAACCCCAATTGCTCTGGATCTAAATAAGTTACCGTCTTCGTTTGGAAATTAGGAGCTAATTATTTAAATTAATCAGTTTCTTAGCATTTATCGAGTCGTAAACTGCATATCAAATTAATCAGTTTCTTTATATATTTATAATAGCAAACTTCATATATGATGCAGACAATATCATGCTTTTTCTAAAACTGTAATGTAATGATATTTATTGATTTTTTTGGAATTTTCAGAACTCAAATGTATACTGACATAAAAATGCTTTCTCAGAAATTACCATTACAGATCAATTTGTTTGACGTGATAGTTGTGCGGATTCAATAGTTCAACAAGTTAGGTCAAAGTTGTGTGTAATTTGAGAGTAAAATGGTCACGGTGTTCTTTTTCTTTTTCATGTGCATTACTCAGTGTTCTTTAAGCAATTAATAGAAACAATCAGGACAACATTAAGATGGCTTTTTTACATGCAAAGATTATCATCAAAGAAAAAGTGCAAGGGGAGGTTAAATATGCTCAGTGCGTCAGTGTTGAAACTTCTTTTTTTTTTTTTAAGAATTTAGTTTAAAACAAACCATGAATAAAGGAAAGCAAGCTAAGTATCTTTACCTTGATTTTCAGCCACAGGCTGACAAATCAGAACCAGAACCTACAACTGCAGCCCCTGAAGTATGCAATTCTTTCGTAAGTACGGCCATGGCCTATCCTTTCTCCTGTAATTACTTCTTTGATTTTTAACATTCAATCCTTGTTTGAAAGGCCACCTTTTTTTTGTTGGCATCAGTCGATCGATAATGATGTGTTACTGGATCTAACTTGATATTATTTGACACCATATATGCTTTAGAGAAGACCATTTCCATTGTTTTTCTCTGACAAATCAACAAACAAAAGTCTTCTCATTTTTTTTTTTTTCTGGTCTCAGGTTGGCTTAACAGACGCAGAACCTCCTGGCACCAAAGAACCTGTTCTTACAAATGGAGATGAAGCACCAGATAACAAGATCCTTCGGAAGCTTCTTGTAAGTATGATATGTTATTTCTCTTTGAATTACTTGCTGGATTGGCTTGCCATCAATACATACACCATTTCTCTTAAATTTGCCTAGTGTACTGGAGAAGCAGCAGCCAAGCTCTTTTGCTCTCTCTTTGGCAGATATTTTGTCTTCTAACTTTTTTGGAGTTTGATTGAAGTGATAGACACAAGGTACTAGCCTTGGTCGAAGGCACAGACATTAAGTTACAGCCAAAGTAACTCAAGGCCACCAACAAAATCTTAGAAGTACCAGTCAAGAAGTTTCAAATAAACTAATTGCGTTCACTCCTATTAATAGCGTGGAGCAAGATACTTTGATCCAGGGGAGAGACTCCTGGGGATGTGCTTCAACTGCGGTGAAGAAGGCCACATGGCAGCTAACTGCCTTGCCGAAAAGAAGAAGAAGCCATGCTTTCGCTGTGGCCAGTTTGGCCACTTTGGCAAAGATTGCACTCAGGTCAGTATATCTGTATGTGATCTTTGAATTTTCTTACATTTGCTTTATTTAGCTTCAGTTCTAACTATAATATTAAGTCCAAGGACCACCAAAAGGCTAAAAATTGCCTCAAAGAAAGAACTAGCAAACCTGTAACATCAGGTTTCAGTTCAGCTAGCCCACCTAATATTTGTTATGATGACTCAATTGAATGGACTGTAAAAGTAATTTTCTTATGATGGCCTCAGTGAAGAAAAGTTAAGGACGCAAGGGATCAATATATTTTCCAGTTGTTTTACTGATAGGTAAGAGAATTCAGCGAATTTGTTTGCTAACCATGTCCACGGAGGAATTAAGAAATAGGCAGGATGTTGGGACTGCCAGTTTCCCATAAACAATTTCCACCTCTATTGTTGACTTGTTGTTATGTCTGAATCACTTCAATTTTATGGGACTCACAACGCCAGTGTCCCATGCTCGATGAAATTTCATCATTGCTAGCTCGTGACTATTTTTCAAAATTCTGTTTGATTGTGCCTCTATAGTTTTCCTTATTTTTTTTGCCTATTAATAGAAAAATCAGATATATTTTTGGATTTGCGTTATTCCTATCTTTTGAGATTAGTCATTCTATTTTTCTTGGTCTAATCTGTGATAGTATCTAACGTCCATTGGCAGGGTCAATACTGCTATACTTGCAAAAAAAATGGTCACAAGGCAAAAGAATGCCCAGAAAAGAACACATCTGAGAATTCAAAGGTTTGTCTAAAGTGCTGTGAGGTGGGCCATGATATGTTTTCGTGCGCAAGAAACTATCCACCTGATGATATGAAGGTAGTTTCTCAGTACCAAACTACTAATGACACAATTGCAACACCTGTTATTGTTATTATAAAATTATGTTGTAATGGCATAGTTCCTCAACTACCTTGTGCCTTGTAATGAAAAGACCACAAGTTTGATTGTTGTTTTATTCCTTCAATAGTAAACATCACTGTCAAATTCAAATGTTTTATCCCTAACTTCTAGGGGGATGGTGATTAGCAAATAACTTTCATGTTTGTATCTAATTTTTATGTACTTGTGACATGCATCATACCATTAAATTAGTGTGACCATCCAGCCATAGTCTTAATAAAGTATTGACACTTATGCCTACAACTCCAGTAAGTTACTGTTTTTCTTTGGTTCCCTTAAAATAAATTCAAACTAAAGAAGAAGAATTTTTATTAATTGTTTATTGATATTCTAGTTTAGTGAAATTAACACGAACAATTTTGCTAAGATCGAAAAAGTTTAGGGTACTAAATTTAAATATTGGCACCTGAATGAATATTAATTTTTTTTTGGTGGCATCAACTAGAAATATGTGGACATATTTAAAGTTGTTTCTAAAAATGGACTTCTACAGGAGATTCAATGCTATGTCTGCAAAAAGGAAGGACATCTTTGCTGTGCAGTTGTGTCGGATAGTTCTACAAAAGTTGTCTCATGTTACAATTGTGCAGAATTGGGTCACACTGGAGCTGTGCGTTGCTGCTGAATTCTAATTTTGTACTTAATTCTGTTTTAGTCATCTTCTTTACCCATGTATTTAAAATTATGTTGTTTGGATTTTTTTTTTATAATAGGGATGTGCAAAGCCTAGACGAGAAACTGGTACAGTTGTAACTTCAATCTTATGCTACAAGTGTGGCGGTGAAGGACATTTTGCTCGTGGCTGCAGAATTACTAATGGGGTAAGAATTACTAATGGGGTAATTTATTATAGAAACTTTTTTATTTCCTTTACCACCCCTTACACATTGCAATTGAAGAGAAGAGAGACTATAAGCTGTTAAATTTTACTCCTGAAATATTTTCTGATATGTAAAAAACTTTTCTTTACAGTCTATTGTCAGATCTGTACTAGGAATAACTCCAAAAAGCAAGAAATCAAATGTGCGAGAAAGAGAAGAGAAATTTGGGTTTATATCAGCACCTGAAGGAAAGATGGGTATGAAAAGAAAAGGCATGCAGTATGACAAAAAAGGAAGCACTAGTACCCCTCCAAAATCACGAAGAAAAGGTGGGTTGCTAGATGTTCGAGATGACTATCCATCATCATCTTTGTCAAAGAAGTTCAAGCCCAAAATCTTTGGCCAGAAGGACAGGAGCTATGCAAATTCTGGCTATGAAAGGGATTATTCGACCCCTTATTCTTCAGAGAAGCGACACTGGCAGGGACATTCGTCTCCCAGAACAAACAACCAGTGGAATCAACACAAGCCCAGGTATTCAGAGTCTAGATATTCGAATTCGCATACCCGTTTTTACCATACTTATGAGTAAGCATGTTTCAGTTGGAGAGAATTAGATTGTACTTGTGAGAAATTAGCAGTATTGTACTCTGAGGTTTCGATGTGTGTATTTATGCATCTCCTGAGTAGCCCATCATTTAGCATTTAATATAGTATTTATTCTTCTTTAATGCTTTATTTTTCTTTTTTAAGTTACATCCTGAGATTCTGTTTTAGAAAATTTTCATAAGGCAGTGGAAAGAATTAAATGTATTCATTTGGAAGGAAAAATTGTTTTTGGTAAACTATTTTTGAGTTGTGAATTTGTTGTTGGGAATGGAGGAGGAAAAAGTTGTGAAATTACTTGCTCTCTTGTGTCGAATGAGTCAGTCTTTATTAGTCCAATTTCATCTGGGGTCCAGAAAGCTACTCATCTGAAGTAGCATTTTCAAGCAAATCTCTTTATTTCATTTCATTCATGTCTTTCGCCTCCGATGATAGTGATACATAGTGTCGCTTGTCAGGCCAAAAGTAAAAAGTCTACAGTTCCATTGTGGCCTAAATATATGTTTTAGAATTATTAATTAATAAAGGCGCATGTGACCAGACATCATGGCTGTCAACCGAAATTTTTATTAATAGGAAATTAATTAAATAAATATTCAAAATGAAGAATGCTTTTGCGTTTTTTCGAGATATAGGAAAAATGTTATGGTTAATCACGTTTTCTGGTCATTATAGACTATCACGGTTAGATTTAGCACTAATCACTGCACTTAACAAAAAAAAAAAAATTCTGGCCGTGATTGTTAATCACGGGCAGAATTCAAATCCAGTGCAATATTTGACTGTGTAGAATGAGATCTGAGTTTGTCCATTTTAATGCTATGTCTGGCCGTGATTGATCACGATAATGATTTTTTTTTTTTTTTTTTAAGAAGTGCGGTGATTAGTGCTAAATCTGGCCGTGATAGTCTATAACGGCCAAAGGACGTGATTAACCATCACGTTTTCTTTATATTTCGAAAAAACATGAAAGCGTTATCTAATCTCGATATTTAATTAATATATTTCCTATTAATAAAAATTTCGGTGGCTGTCAACGGCACCGAGGGCGATTGAAGATGGTTTTATGGATGAAAATTGCTCCAAATCAGTAGTCTTGAACCTATTATACATACATAAGGTGAAATCCTTCGAATGTAACCAAATGCAACAATATCTCATCACGCCTCTGCTCACCTCCGCTCTCTTTCCGTTCTATTGCGTAATTCTTTCTGGAGCAGGCTTTAAAGAGAATCAGTATGAATTAATTCGGCCATTTTTATTAATATCCCTAAAAAAAATTTTTTTACAAATGTCTCTATCTCCAATTTTTTTTTAAACATGCCCTAATTGCCTGGACCTGAGGCGGCCCAAATTCCCTGTGAGGCGCCCTAGGTTGGGCGCCTCATTTGTTTTTTTTTTTAAGAGATAAATCTTAGTATTTTTGATTTAGGGTTTAGGGTTGATGTATATGTGTATGCCAAAAAAATAGAATAATTGATATATTTACGGAGTGATGTCATAAATTTTTATAACTTTGATTTTTTTATTTTTATTTTTTTGGTGAACCATATGTATAATATACACATATACATACACATACACATACACATATACACATGTACATATATAGTTCTAAAAATAGTTTAACATAGTTCAATAATAAAAAATTCAACAGTACAATAAAAAACGCAATGAAAATTTATAACATAGTTCAAACCAAATAAATCAATTCGCATAAGCAAAATACTACAACAACATACAATTGGGGGCTAAGCCTTACGAGCTGAGGAGCTTGCTCCATTCTTTTCCTCAGCCCGACAGACGCACGCAGGACACTCCCACGTAGTGAGACGAGCGTCATTCAGCAGATCTGCATGCGGGTCCATGCAATTGGGATGAACAGCTTTGCCACATTTATAATAGAAGAACATATCCACCATATCTTCCTTCAGCTCACATAAGCAGCACTATCCCCATCCAGGTGGAGGGACCCTGTCCACCCATCCCTCCATCAACATTTTTCTAATTGATGGATCAAGAGTGCTAAGAAATTCTTCATTATTTTTGGGTGAAAATATTCTCTCCACATTCCTCACCGCATAGGCTTCAGCCGTCCAAAATTTATTAATAAGTGCTCTTTTTGCTTCGCGTTCGGTTTCAGTTCTTTCTCTATTTTTTTCAACTTTGGGTGTCATTATAACTAGAGTTTCAAATGACAACAATTGATTAGGAAAGCTAATTATGGACGTAATTAAAGACTAAATGTACAGTAATCAACGGCTAATTAGAAAATAATTACAAAATATTTAATTTTTAGAAAAAATAATTAAATTTTTTTTTCAAATACCTGTAGCTGTAGTCGCCCAGAAAATCGCCTGAAATCGTCTTCAGTTCCCTCTCCCTTCTCTCTGCCTTTGAAGTGAGAGGTAGACTGATGTTGGAGTGAGAAGAGAGAGAAAAAAAACGAATAAACAGGCATCTCTAGTGGACCGCTCGTGGCCCAGGCGGTCAGGATCCAAGCAAACCGCCCCTATCATAGGCGGTCTGCTGGGAGTGTGTCGCAAAGAAAAATTACAGTTTCAATATAATTTCTTAGTTTCCATGTAATTACTTGAAGTGTACTGTTACGCTTTTGATTGTATTGTTGAACTTTAATTGTATTGTTGAAGTCGGAATATGTATTATTAAACTGCGTTGTAATAAAGAAATGTAAAGTGCAAACAAACATAATGTGAACATAAGGCGCGCCAACATAATAAGAAACGTATAATACAACAGTCCTATAGTGAAAATACTACAGTCAGAAGTATATGACAATAAACAAAATCTCTACAATCATCATCTTCGTCTCCTTCCAGATAGAGACAACCTAGGAGCCGCTATGCCCTTGCCATGCCTATGCGGCTGCACGTGCCTCTGCGAACTCACATCTTGCAAATCCTCCTCTCCCAAATCCTCCTCGTCAAGTCCCATATCCTCATCCTCGTCCCCCATATACATGTGCTGCGTACCTGTACTGGATGCCTATGGATCAAATCCAACAGCTGCTGCATTGGCGGGCTGTGTACGCAGCTCCCATGGATCTTGCTCCCATGTCAGAGGATATGTGGAAGGAGCCGGTGTGCCAAATAATGTAGAGACAAAGCCATCTGCAATCTGAGACGAGCTTCCACCAGCCTCAAAGTCATGTGCCATCTCCACCCCATATCGTGGTCTGTGGGAACCGTACACCTCTGCATCTGTGTCGAATGAGGCCAACTCATCCACGCTAAAGCTGGGATCGGCATTCCAACGAGGTGCTCCATCCTAAATACAAATAATGTTAGTTTTTCTACATACAAAAAACTCTGCAACAAATAATGGTATAATTGACAACTGACCGTGCCAACCTCTACTGGAACTCCGTATTAATTTTTATAAGCATTCCATCCTTGGGTATTCAATATCCAGTCGTGGAACGCCCAACCTAAGTCATCAGCTGCTTAATTGCAAGTTAACTGAGTTAGAATAAACAATTCAACAAAAATAAGAATATTGTGTGTGTCGTACTTTTAATTTTGAAATGTTCATACCTGCAGGAGGTGGCGGCATATCGTGACTGTAGATGGCCTCTGGTTGGTAGTTCAGATTTTGCGGTGCAGACTTTATCTCCCGCCAATTGATGTTCTCCCCAGCATCGCGCAGCATGCCAACGAGGCGGCCTTCAAAACCGCCTGTCTCCACGATTGGTGCACTGTGCTGGAGCATCTGGCATCCTACATATCTCCAAGCATCCCTCACCATGCACATCAAGCTGTGTCCAACTCCTCTCGTAGCAGCCAACAGCTGCGCACAACATGATTATGCCAACGGGTAAGTAACTAAAATTATAATTTTAAATTATAGTATGTTTCTATTGTACTTACCGCGCGAGCATTGATAGGACCCCAAGGCATAAAATTGCTGGATGAATCCATCAGTCTACGTCGAAGGGTCTCGCCATAATGGCCCGTCAAGTAGACTGACGACATGCCCCATCTCTGGTATCATACGACATATCTCAGATCATCGGGACCAGCACCCAACGAATCAGTAGATGGCGGGCTCCATAAGTGCTGCTCCGGATGTCAAGCCCAGTTGTACTGCATGACGAAATGCAGGCTCCAGTCGACTTTCGACTTATTGTGCGCCGTTCTACAAGTGCAATTAATTACAAATGAGAGAAACAGTGGATATATTAAAGTGATAATGAAATTAAGTAGGCGGTACTTACTTGTGGAACTTCTCGGTAGCATCCTTGCCCATCAGCGGGTGCTTCGAGATGAAAGCATCCAAGCCAAACTGTCGAGATACCCGATCGGGGTAGTGATACTCAACTATCCAGAAACAGACGACCGGTCCCCGATAATACCATAGCTGTGCCTGATCTAATGTCAGCGGGCTCAACCATCCACGCTGATACCATGGACGATATGGAAACCAATCAATATTCGCATTTCGGAGCATCTGGAGCTGACCCCGGACATAAGAAATCCCCCTGCCCTTCTCTTCATATTCGTGATGATTGCCCCCATATAGCGGCGTACACGGAGCATCTATCTGGGTCAGGACCTCCCCACTGGGGATGTGGCAATGCTATAACTGGCCGATTTATGGGCAGATGTGACCACGACCAGTGCTGGAGCAGAAGAAGTGATCCAAAAAGCTGTTTATTCTTGACCTGAAAATATAACTTAAAATAAAAACTGGGTGCTTCTGATCCAACCTTCAATAACAACGTATATTGATACAAACTTACCAGACAAGCATGACAGAGGCCTCTGTATAAGTGGGCGAGGACAGCTCCACCCCAGTTCCATTTCGATTCTTTCTCCAGGTCCCTCAGTAGAGAGAGATACATAATCGGAACCGCGTCACCGCTGGAATCCTCGAACATGACAGCACCGCACAAATCTAGCACATACGCCCTAGTATACATGCAATATAAAATAATCAATATAAATAATTGAGATTGTTGACAAACCACTAAGTTACTTTAAAGAGTGTAATAGTACCTCTTGACCGCCTCAATGTCAGCAGTCTCAGGAAATATCTGATTCTCGAAGAAGTGAGACCGGAGTGCCTTTAGAGAAATACAGTACCTGGAATAGCGGAACTCCTCCTCGTCCCCCTTCTTCTTCTTATATTTCTTCTGCAGAGTCTTCGGATCACACCCTAACAACTCCGGTATCATCCTCTGCAGCTCTGGATGGTCTGAGATGCCACTTATGAGGTCGCCATTGATACGTAAACCCCATAAGGTGCTCACAATCCCTGCATTTCTTTATGGGGAACGAACGGAATCTCAGCCCTGCGGTGCCTCACCGTAAGCATGACATCATCCTGTAATTATTATCAACTTGTCAGACTCAAATCGTGCCATTTTTTTAGTAACTCAACATAATGCCATTTTTTTAAGTATAAAAATCACGTACCTCAAGAGATGCCAATGAGACGCGGTGCTTAACATGACGTGTTAGTTTGTAATAATCTAGAAGTCAATAATACGATAAGTTAATCATAAAGCTTTGTTCATGAATTGAATGTTTATTTATATATCAGTTTGTTGCCTTGAGTATTATTGCATTTGTGGATCATTTCGAGTTCATGACCGAAATTGTGAAACTCCATAATATAGATAATATATACTCTTAAAAGGTCACTGACCAAGGTAATTAGCAGGAACACTAATTACCGCTATAAGGTTAGTATGTGGATTAAAAGATGGTTAAGTTTTACAAACCATCTGACACGAGATGTCATTTTAATCACATAGATACATGTTCTAGGAACATGGTATTTGACAGACCCCGAATGAAACATTAAATAGAATTGTGTTCGTGTCATTTATGTTTTCATTCAGTGTCAAAGTTCTACAGTATGAGGTATTTATCGTTCCCACTAAGAAATATATATGAGTGAGTGTTATCTAACGCTGTCCGTAAAAAGCAGCCATAACGATAGCATTTCCATATGTATAACTTAGCTGAGGAAGTGATAGTCTACCAAGAATACTACTTGTCCCTCGTATCTCTATACGAGCTATAGCATCACTGGGCCCCTTGGTAGAGTTAGATTATCTGCATGCAGTATAATTACAGGAGTAATTATATTTGATAATCTACTCAAGATCAAGAAAAGATACAGTTAACAAGGATGACACATATCTACCTTAAAACTGATCTGATAGCTATGAGACAGAAGAACTGACACAAGAAAATTATTTACTGGATCGTGATATTGTACAGTACAGCATCATCTGTGTAATTGGATGGTCATGATGTGTTGCCAGATGCCACCCATGACTAACAGAAGTTAAAACAGTTTTAACTCTGTTTACCAACATAACACAGATCCTATTGGGTCACACCATATAGGAGCTACTCGGAGAATCTTATTGATTAATTATAAATTAATTATAATTAATATTAAGATGGTTATAATTAATTATACGTGATATAATTAAATTATAAATGTCATTAAGAATGACAAGTAGAAACAACGGTTAATTTATAAACGTACACGTTACGTTGTATAAAAGTTACCGAACAATAACCGAAAAGAAATATAATTGTACATGACAATTATATATATATGATTTGGAATTTTAGTTGTTAATTATGGGTTTGAATTATGGATTTAAAAATCCAAAATAATCAAAGCCTTAATTAAAATTAAAGGCCCAAAGTCAAAGCCCAAAATCAAAGCCCAACACTATTCATGCCTTAATGGGCCAAGGGCAAGATGGTCTTTTCCCTTGGTGCCGACTTCCCATGTGTTGACATGTGTCATGTGAGGTGGCAAGGGTATTTTGGTCATTTCACATGATAAAAGGATGAGGTGTCAAGGGCTTTTGGTAAATAGATTTGTTTTGAGGGGTATTTTGGTCTTTTGCAAACCTCCTCAAAAGTCTATAAATAGAGGGGTAGGGGTAGAGAGAAAGACTCACTAATTCACGTGTTAATCTGATTACTTCGTTAATCAGTTTTTCTCTCTTCCTTGATTTCAGTTATTTCAAGATTAGGAAAATAATATATTTTGCGAAATCCTGCGGTTTAGCTTTTAAGCGATACCAAGTAACCTCGGGACACAAATATATTTATTTCGTCCTTTTCTCGATGAATAGTGTTTCTGCATAATTCCGCGGTTTACGATATTTCTGGCAGAAGAAATAAACTGCTCTCCGGTTAGTCCTGGTGGATAACCAATAGAGGTATCACACGTGTGATACTGCGAGTCGATTCCTTCCTTGGTGTAGCTCTTCTCGCTTATTCTGCATTCCAACTATGATTTGGAAACAAGGTATAAATCATGTTATATTAATCTATTTAATTTGTAAATAGATTTAAAGCTTTTAGAAATCAATTATGGAGTAGATCTGTAAATGAATTAAATGAGGTTTTGATGCCAAAGGAATACTGAAGGTGGACCGCCTTGGAAGGTTTCCTGACATATCTCGTTTAATTTTTAGCTTAACTTAACTGTAAAATTTTATTTTTACACACTTCCGCTGTTAAGCTAAATCAATGGGTTTGAACCGTCATAACCCAACATGACGGGTCCATAGGAGAGGACTAAATGTGTCAGGATCGTGCACACCATCTGGAAAATTGGCCTGAGACGACGGATCCGCTCCAGTCGTATCATCATGCGACGACGAGCCCTCTCCAGTCGGATCCACCGAGGACGTGCCCGCTCTACTCGGATCCACAGCATCTGCACCCACTGCAGGCTCAGCTCATACTCCCCACCGTCTAACTCTAGGCATACTACATTTACCAAAAAATATTAAACAAAACATAATTTATATAATTTTTTTAATAAGAATTGCATGTATATAATCCCAAAATAATTGCATGTATATGATTTTCAATAAATCTAAAAAAAGTAAACCCAGAATTGTAAGTAAATTGCATGTATATGCATTTTTTTTGTTTACAAAAATTAATTTTGTTGAAAATAAATAAACTTTACAAAAAAAATGCATATACAATTCTGGGTTTACTTTTTGGGTGTATATGCAATTTGTTTACAAAATTAATTTTGCATGTATATGCATTTTTTTTTGTAGACAAATAAACTTTACAAAAAACAAATTTAATTTTTAAACAAAAAAAATGCATATACATGCAATTTACTTACAATTTTGGGTTTATTTTTTTTAGATTTATTGAAAATCATATACATGCAATTATTTTGGGTTTACTTTTTTTTTTAGATTTATTGAAAATCATATACATGCAATTATTTTGGGTGTACTTTTTTTAGATTTATTGAAAATCATATACATGCAATTTAATTACATGCAATTATTTTGGGTTTACTCTTTTTAGATTTATTGAAAATCATATACATGCAATTTAATTACATGCAATTATTTTGGGTTTACTTTTTTTAGATTTATTGAAAATCAGATACATGCAATTTAATTACATGCAATTATTTTGGGTTTATTTTTTTTAGATTTATTGAAAATCATATACATGCAATTTAATTACATTTTAAACAAATATTGATATATTTTAAAATAATTAGTTTTACTCCAAATTATTTTGGATGGATATATACATGTTTTTCCACAACTATCACAAAAATAATTTACAAAAGTTAAATATGCTTATTTCTAAATCATAAATCCAAACCTTAAATTCTTAAACAGTTCAATTTAATTATATGCATTTTTTCTATAAACAAATAAACTTTACAAAAAAAAACAAAATTAATTTTTAAACAAAAAAAATGCATATACGTGCAATTTACTTACAATTCTGGGTTTACTTTTTTTTATTTATTGAAAATCATATACATGAATTGCATGTATATAAACCCAAAATAATTGCATGTAAATAAATTGCATGTATATGATTTTGAATAAATCTAAAAAAAGTAAACCCAGAATTGTAAGTAAATTGCATGTATATTCCTTTTTTTGGTTTACAAAAATTAATTTTGTTGAAAATAAATAAACTTTACAAAAAAAAATGCATATATAATTTTGGATTTACTTTTTGGGTGTATATGCAATTTGTTTACAAAATTAATTTTGCATGTACATGCATTTTTTTTGTGAACAAATAAACTTTACAAAAAATAAAATTAATTTTTAAACAAAAAAAAAATTATATGTCATTTTTAAACAAATATTGATATACTTCAAAATAATTAGTTTTACTTCAAATTATTTTGTATTGATATATACATGTTTTTCAACAACTATCACAAAAATAATTTTCAAAAAATAAATATGCTTATTTCTAAATCATAAACCCAAACCCTAAATTCTTAAACAGTTCAACCATTTGAACCATAAATTCTAACACTAAATTGAACCATAAACTCTAATTTTTTAAATAATTCACAATTCACAAACGTAAACCCTAAATTTTTAAAAAATTCACAATTTACAGCCACAAACCCTAAATTGAACCATATGACTTTCAACCAATTTTACCATAAATCATAATCCTAAATTCGAGCAATTCGAGCTATTCAAGCATTTAACCAATTGAAGCATTCAACCAATTCAAGTATCCAATTCGAGCAATTGAACTATAAATGAATCAAATCAAATCGAATCACATTTAACAATTCAAGCAATTCAACCCTAAACTCTAATCTAATCGAATCGAATCACAATCAACATTCAATTTAATCACATTCAACAATCAATTTAAACTAATCGAATCGAATTGAATCGAATCGAATCACAATCAACATTCAATTTAATCACATTCAACAATCAATTTAAACTAATCGAATCGAATCACATTCACAATTAAACCCTAATCCTAATCCTAAATTAAACTAATCGAATAGCAAAAAAAAAAATATATTTAACAAAGGAGGCAGCGGCTCGGTGGTGCAGCAGCTCAAGGCTCAGTGGTGCAACGACTCAAAGCTCGGTGGTGCAGCGGCTCAACGATTGGTGGTGGTGCAACGAGTGAGGGAGAGAGAGAGCGAGGAAAATGAGAATGTCGCGGTGGGGTGGTGGGGCGCCGGCAGGCGGGGCGGAGCAGCCTTCTTTTGTTTTTTTTGGTTTCTGGTTCGGATGCAACACCGAGGGAGAGAAGGGGCGCAAAAGGGGGGCTTTGTTTGATGGGGTATGACCCGCCTCAGGAAGGGGCGCCTCACTTGAGGCATGGACCGTCCTAGTGTGGGGTGCCTCACTAGAGGCACGGAGCGCCCCAGGTCCAGGTGGTTAGGGCATGTTTAAAAAAAAATTAGGAACATGGATATTTGTAAAATTTTTTTTTTTTAGGGATATTAATAAAAATGGCCGGAATTAATTTGAATAGGAAGAATGATGTGATTTTGTAGTTTATAGGTTTCAGCCCGCCTCTATAGAAAATATTGACTTCTAACTGCCTCCTTTAAATATCAATCTTAATTTATTTAACTCTCAATCTTTAACTTGGTAAATATTAATCCTTGACTTCTTAACAAATGGCAAATCTATAAACATGCCTTGGCCGATTATAGTTTTATTCTAGTTCTAGGTCCATAAATTTGGATGTTCTTATGTGAAGACTGAAGTAATAATTGCCCAAATTTTTTATTATAACACACACACACATATAAAATTTAATATTTTGCACCCAAATTTGGGAAAATTCGAAATCTGCACAATCCGGAGAATAATTCTCCGAATCTAGACATTTTTAGAAAATTATTCTTCAGATCAGAAGGTCTCTTTCCAAATAATTATTCTCCGGATTTGAAATTCCTTTGTGCTTTTCAATTAAATAGAAAATGTTATGATTTATTTATTTTTTGTATTAAAAATTAGAAATATTTTTTTCTTCTTTGAAAATAGATATAATACTATATAATTTGATTTATTAAAAAGACTGCGACAAATAACCTAAATCATCATTTTCAGATCGGATTTTTTGTGGCTGTAAAAAAAATTAAATTTTTTCTGTGTTATTGGAAAAAAAAAAAAATTTTGGATTTGAGTTATTGACCACGGTTCAAAAGTCACTTCTAAGTAAACAAAGAAAATATCAGTCTTTCTAGTATATTAAAATTCTAAAATACTGCATCTATTTTGAAAAAAAATTGATATCAAAACATTTCCTCCGATAAATGTCATTTTTTTTAAATAGATAAAGTATTTTACAATTTGAATGTACTAGAAGGATCAGAATATTTTCTTAATATACTCAGAAGTAACTTTTGAATTGAAATCAATAACTCAGATTCAAAATATTTTAATTTTTTTCCATTAACACGCAAATAAATATTTAAATTTTTCTTACAACCCTAAAAAATCCGGTCTGAAAAATGTTGATCTAGGTTATTTGTTGCAGTCTTTCTAATAAATTCAACTATCTATTTTCAAAGAAATATTAAAAATATTTCTAATATTTTAATAAAAAATCATAACATTTTTTATTTTAATTAAAAACCCAAATCCGGAGAATTATTCTCCGGATCCGCGTTAATCGAGACGTCTCTGGATCTGGAGAATAATTTTCCGAAAAGAAGTTTGGATCTGAAGAATAAATTTTGAATTTTCTCAAATTTGGGTGCAGGATGCTAAATTTTATATTTTTTTGAATATTAATAAAAATTTCAGAATAATTGCAATATGAGATCTTTTGTAAAATTAATAGCGTACTAATATAAGAATTTGAAAGTAATTACCACACAAATCTTGCACGAGACAGTGAGAAAAAAAATGTTTGCAAACCTCTTTCTAATTAAATTGGCATGTCTAATTTGCTTTGAAACGTCCCAAAAAAGTTACTTGTAATTTTCCGTCTCGCATTTTATAATAATTTATGCATCATGTACTAATTAATGTATTTGACTTGCCTTAATGATAGATAACCTTCAAATTATATACTAATTAGTGACTTTGACTGCCCTTTTTTTCTTTAAAAAGAAAATAAATGAATCCTCATTTTATTTAAAAAAGAGAAAAAGAAACTGACGACTTTGACCAACTTTTGTTATATTAGTGCTATATAATAATTATATGAAACGGAACATATAATTGTGTTTATGATTATTTTGATTGAAAAAGGTTTTGCTTGTTTCTAAAGCGGATATTTTTATTAGTACCCTAAAAAATAAAGAAAATATCAAATTTGTTTCTTGATTTTTTTTTAAATATCCTGACCGCCCAAACGTAAAGCGGTCGGCTTTTTCTACGAAATTGTCTTGCATTGGGGCGATCAACTTCTTTTTTTTTTTGACCAAACCGTCCAAAAACAGAGCGGTCAGCTACAATAATATTTTTTTTTCCTAAAGAAATTATCATTACGCCCTCCTAGATATGTCAACCAATTGCTCTTATGTATTTAATATCTTTAACTCTCAATATTTAACTTGTATTTTTTTTAAGGCTATTGGCTTATAAATATTTTTTTTTACTCTTTTTTTTATATTGTTTAATGATAGACCTATAAACAACGTAATGTGACTAGTGTCAATTCTTGTAATGTACTTATGTGAAGAGTAATGATGACAATAGTGAGATTTTTCAGAAACATTCTTACAAGAATTTGAATTTTTTTTTTAAAAAAAAATATAGGCGGGTTTAAATACGGAGTCATAAAAATTAGCAAGCCTCTTTCTAATTTATTTGGCACGTCCAATTTGCTTTAAAACACAACAAATTAAAAATGAAATAATGATTTGTCTTCTTGCAGTTGATATTAATTTTTGCACTATATTCCATCAATACCAACAATTTAGCTCATTGTTTTGCTAAATGGGAGAATTTCATGTACACCCCTCAAAAACTATGAATTTGCATATTTTCTTCTCCAAATTCTATAATACCGTATTTACCATTCCAAATTCAAATAACTCACATATTAATCAACTAATTAATTAGAATTTAGAATAGTAAATATGTTATTATAGAATTTAAAGGAAAATTACGTAATTTTATAATTTTCGAGTGGTATATATGAAATCCCCTTAAAAATAACGTCCATTTGGACTTTAAAATATGACATGAAGCTTATCAATAATTTTGTCTGGTTGTATTAAATGATGATTTACAAATTATATACTAATTAATTACTGTGAAAATTAATTACTTTGACTGATCACTTTTGAATTCTATAAGTTTATATAACAAATGTTTACTAACCATATTTTACTTGGTGATGAAGTATTTAGTTTCTACCAAGGTTCTAAATAGCGTTTATCACGTCATAGCGGAGAGCCTAAAAAAAAGGCTATAGCGAAAGCTATTCCAAATAGCGTTTTTTAATTTTTTATAAAAATTATATTATATTATTTGTACTAAATATCAACATTATTTAGTCTCATATAACAATAAATAATATTAAATTGATTAAAAAATTATAATATTCATATTAAATATCAAGACCAAAATGAAAAAATTATTATAGCGGACCTGAATTTAATATAATGTAATATTCATCAAAATTAAGCAATATCTTCACTATTTATTTATTTTAAAGATCATATAAATTGAAAAAAAAAAAACAACAACAAATGTTGCATAGCGGGCGCTATTTGTGCTATATACTATGCGCTATAGCGGACCGTTATAACCGCTGTAGCATCTGTAACTCAAATAGCGTGTTATTATGCATAACTTAGCGTTTAGGATCCAAAAACGCTATATAGCGCGCTATTTAGAACACCGGTTTCTACAGTTTTACCCTCAACATTTTTCATTTTGTGATTCGATGCTTGATCCAGTATGAACGATGCGTATTATTCACGTGTCCTCAACATATAAGAATTAAATTTTTTTTATAACTGAAAGAGGTAATGATTATGCCAGCTCAGCATGGATATTTCGAGTCCGCATCGTCTGCATTAACTCAAAGAGCATCTTTTGAGTGAATACATGTCGCCCGTCCGATTGTAAATGGAGCCCATCCAGCCCTCGCCTAAAACAGGTGGTCTTTAATATTAGTGCGGATTAATTTGTACGAATTATAAAGCTGATCGGACGGTCCAGATGCATTAACTCAAAAGATTCCTTTTTGAGTTAACGCAGAGGATACGAATTCGGATATTTCAAATTCCCATAGTTTCCAGGAAATAAATCTGCTGTTATTATCGAGGAATGACAGGAACTGCGATTCCAATCCCATCCGTTCACATATTTTTAAGCGCGAACTCAATCAAAAAGCTTTTTTGTGCGCAAATCTCAATAATATCAACGGATGGGATTGGAATTGCAGGTTCCTGTTATTCCTCAAGAATAACAGCAGATTTGTTTCCTAGTTTCAATTACTTGCAGAAACTTGTACAACTAATGTTTAAAAAAGAAAAAGAAAAAAAGAACACACTGAATCGCTAAGGATTCAGTACAAAAAGATAAGCACGCATTTCGCAAGTTTCTATTAGAGCGTCTTGTGTTAATATACTGGAGATGAAGTATAGTCTATTATGCCTTGAGCCAAAAATCCCCTGGTCTCCAGTTAGGAAAGAACTGGAGATGAAGTATCGTGGACTTCATTTAAGGCTTCAAATTATTTATTTATTTACTTCTTCTTCTTCTTCATTACTACTACAGCTTCAAACATCGAATACATAGTTTGTGCAATAAAAGACCTTCCCGCTATATATATATATATATATATAATAAAGCATCTCTCTCTTTCTCTCTCTCTCTTCTTAAATGGCAACACTACTTGCACTTGTTTCTATATATTTCATTCCAAAATTTTCTGCTATATAATCATTCCTTCCTTATAATCTCCTTCCTTTAAAACCCTAAATTTCCTTCTCCCATTAGGAAATTGATGGATCATTCCTTTTCTTACTCTCCCCATTATTTCACACCCACCAACTCTTCCTCCATGAATTTCAATATTGAACAACCTATCCAATCCACACCAATTGAATCAAATTCGCCAAGCCATGACGTGCCGACCCCACTGGCACGGGCTCGATCCTGCGACGTTTACATTGGTCACAACCAGCTAGGTCCACCTATTAGCCGTCGTCTTGTGAAATGGCTAACGGCTGAGCTAGAAATGCTTGGAGTTTCGGTTTTCACCGTCGATCGAAACAGGAACAAGGATGCGATCTCTCACTATGCCGCTAGAGAGGCTATGGATGTAGCACCGGTTGGTATTGTGGTGGTCACAATTCAAACCTTATCAAATGCTTTTGGTACGGAGGAGATGCTTTTTTTTTCCCGAAATAAAAAGCTCGTGCCGATTTTTGTGGGTCTGACAAGGGATGATTGTGTTTCCCTTGATGTAATTCAAAGAAAAGGGGATTTGTGGAGCCGGTTTGGTGGCGAGCTTTGGATGGATTATGGAGGGAGAGAGGAAGACTGGATAGAAGGTGTGGATGGTTTGTCTAGAGTTGATATGGAGTTCGAAGCTAACCCTAATAACTTGAGGGATTGTATATTGAACACAGTAGCTTTTATAGGAAAAAGATTGGGCAAAAGAAACACTATTGAATCAATCCAAAAATGGTTCGAATCGGACTTGCATGAGTTACCGTTTCCTCGCAACGGCAACTTTATCTGTCGCAAACAAGAATTGCGGCAACTAGAGTTTCTTCTCTTCGGTTACATTGAAGGGTGTGATCATAAAGACAAGTTTACTGGTTTAGAAAAAGGAAAGGGGAAGATGCCCTTGACAAATGAAGAACAAGAAGAAATTATGAGTCGTAACATTACCGGAAGAGGTATTGTTTGTGTAACCGGAGAAACTGGTATCGGTAAAACAGAGCTCTTGCTCGAATTTGCATACCGGCACATGCAGAGGTACAAGGCTGTCTTCTGGGTTGGTGGTGAGGCAAGGTTTTTGAGGGAGAATTACATGAAGCTGTCAGGTCCACTAGGTATTGAAGCCGGTATAGACAACGGGTCTGGTGTTGGCAATAACATAGAAGAGGAAGCGATCCGTAAAGTGTGTAAAGAGTTCACAAGAGATATACCATACCTAATAGTGATTGATAATCTAGAGATGGAGAAGGATTTTTGGGATGGGAGACCGATATCAGATCTTCTTCCCGGTTTCACTAGCCAGACCCATGTGTTAATCTCCACCCGTTTACCGAAAGTTCTTAACATCATGCAATTTAAGCTTCCATATCCATCTTTTCATGAGGCCATGGTTTTCATAAAAGGAGAGAGTTCTCTAGACCTAAGAAATGAAGATGATGGTGCTTTAGAGATCATACAAGAAAAACTTAGGCAGCTTCCATTCGGGCTCGTACTTGTTCGTGCAATCTTATCACACCTCACAATTGATGCACAAACCCTCTTGGAGTTACTAGACAATGCAATGCTTTCAGAGATTTCATATACCCCGAAAGAGGACCCCGTTTTCCAGTACAACCCTTTTCTCGTTCAAATCCTTGACATGTGTTTTTCTCTCTGTAACAAATTTTACAAAAGCACAAAAAATAATAATGTGGCATTGAAAATGGTTGAGGTGAGCACTTGGTTCGGACCATCTCCGATACCAGTCGGTATGCTAGCATATGCGACATGGGGTGACACTTGGAATTCCAGCTCGAGTATTTGGAAAAAATTACGTGACAGCATGTTATTATCATTTAAACCATGTATGGGAGCATTGAATGCAGAAGGCAAGGAAGCAGAATTAGTGTTGTCTATGCTCATGAGGCTCGGGATTGCGAGGAGCGGGACCCGTCCTGGACTTGTATATTTCCATGACATTTTCAAACTGTACGCGCGAAAGAGAAGTAATGTACAGCCAGGTAGCTGGTTTGTTGAGGCAATTATCAATGAAGGATTTTTACCAGTATGCAGTGATCATGCCTGGGCAGCATGTTTCCTGGTACTCAAGTTTGGATTGTACCAGTACCACCCGGTATCGATTGATTTGGGTCCACATGATATGTTAATCTTCATAAAACGGTTAGTAATTCCTCTTGTCACATATAGCCTCAATGAACTATCATTGTGCAGTGCTGTTATGGAGATTTTACGGGTCGCCACCCGAAGGCTGGAATCATTAGAGAACTCTCTTTTAAATGAGGCTGAGGCCATAAGGAAGAACAAGTCTGTATTCAGTACTGGGAAAAGCCAATCTGTTATCGAATCTGAGCCGTCAATTCATCGTGATATCGTCACATTACGTGCTGTCATTTTGGAAACTAGGGCTAAGATGATGATAAAAATGGGAAAATACAATGTGGCAGAAGATCTGTGCAGAATTGCTATAAATATTAAAGAGGTGATTTATGGGGTGGAGCATGTTGAAACTCAATCAACTCATCAGATCTTGGATTTGATAGCAAACTTTAAATCAGGGATTTATTAGCTATGATCAATAATGGTTTAAAAAATGTTCTTTCTATCTTTTCCCTACTCTATCTCTGTGTTTGTTTTATCTTCATCTATTTATTTCAATGTATCCTTTAAAATTAGTTGGGTTAACTTAAGCTAAATTTGCTAATTCAGTGCTTCATCTTTTCTTTGCCATTATTAATTAATTTATTTATTGCTTATTGGAAGTGATTATGAAATCAACTATTTAAAAATATAAATTTTACTATTGTATTCCCCTTTTAAAATATATATAGAACGTACGTAATTAGCATTAAATATAATATTCATAATCGTAAATTTAAAGAATAAATTGATAGTTATCTTGAATTTATGCAAAAATTTGGCAAGAAATCTTTTTTGGCAATATGTCCTTGAATGCATAAATATGATAAAAATTTAATTAGGGGTTTGATAATAATTGCCTGAAGATTTTATCGCCAGCTTGCCAATGCCACCCAATAATTACAATTTACAGGACACATTTTTAGTCATTCAACATTTCTTTTTCTCCATGCATTACAAAAAAAAATTACTATAGATAAATCTTGGTGATATACTATATATAGACAAATTTGTGTGATATTTTGTGGTGCTAATAATCTAATATTATTATTTGCATTTTTTTCTTCAGAATATATATATCATGTACATCACATAAACTTTAGCACATACAAATTAAGTAATTTGTATAAACTTAGCACTCAATAAAATTAGGTAGGTTATTTGATCACCATTAATTAACAAATTGAAAGGGGAAATTGGTTGCATGATCATATTACTTCAGAATTAAAACATTAATTTTTTGTTTTAATATACAAACTAGATAAGTTGTACATGTTTATTACATTGATCAGAGTGCCTTTCAAAAAAATTTAGATATTCTCTTCTAGCTATTTTTCAAATCTAGGCACAATCAATGAGAGTTTCAGTTTTCCCTATTCAATGCAACTTATGTAATATGAATTTTATGACCTATCAATTTAGAAAGAAATAGTGAGGCTATGGGAATATACAAATTACAAATCGACTCGCACTATAGATTCATATTACTATTTTTAAAATTTAAATAGTTGATTCGAACTGTTAAACATAATCTACATTTGGAAATGTACTTGACCAAATTTTATATTATTTAGAACTTTTTTACTAATTTTTTTAGATGGGTAGAAAATTATTGATCTAAATATTCTGGACCATCTGAAAGAAATGTAAAATTTGGTCTCCAAATACATTTTCATATGGAAATCCTGTTTAACGGTTCATATTGACTCAACTTTGAAAAATTGAGATATGGATCCATAGTACGGCTCGATCTGTAATATGCATATTACCATAGGCCTCACTTTGAAAATAGAGATGGATTCAGTGCCAACTTGGCACTGGTACATATATAATGGACCAAAATCTGGCTTGACAGAAAAGAGGCAAAATCTAGCTATTGAACATTTCTCATATGCTCTAGCTAAGAGTTCAAACAAAGTTGTCTATTGAGAATATTGATCTGTAAAACATCCAAATAACCTAAAAATGTCTGGTTCCTACTAATAATATACCAGCATGTATCATGCTGTATACATTCTACAACAGGAAAAGCCAGTATACTTTCAAAACAAGAAATAGTCCTAGTTTCTCCAAACCAACCAATTTGTCGACGTGAGTTACCGTTTCTGTTATGACCGCAAAAGCGTACTTCTCATCACCACATTCTTTCCACCTATATTTTTCCAAATTTAACCTAACAACCAACAGCACAAAAGATTCAGATTCTAACTAAACTATCTATTTATATCTATTATTGTCAGTTGATATCAGTACATTTCCTTTTTCCTTTTCGTTTCCCTTTGTTTCAATTGCTTATAGGGAAGACGGAGAAGGAAATTTTTTAAAAGAAACTTCTTTAGTTGAGTTATCATATATCATTCATCTCTCCTTTTCTCCATCTTTCTTTCCAAAATTTTAAAGCTGAATAACTAGATTGAGCTCCTCTTTTGGAACCTATTTAACTAATTGTGCATTTTTTCATGTGCTAGATAAATAAAAATATGGAGGATGTCAAGGTTTTGGTGAATATCATCCTACTCATTTTGGGCCTTTCAGTGTCATGCGGTGCTAGAGATGTAGCTGCCGGAAACCTAACTGCCGCAGCGCCAGCAGCAGCTGCTGCCGGCCCAGCTGCATCTACTGACAGCTCAGGTTTGAGTGCTGTTGCTGGATTGGGGGTCAATTGGGGCACGGTGACGTTCCATCCATTGCCTACGGAGACGATGGTTCAGTTGCTGAAAGACAACGGCATAAAGAAGCTCAAGCTTTTTGATGTCGACCATGAAATTTTGACGGCTCTGGCAGGCACGGACATCGAGGTCATGGTCACTCTGACAAATGGCCAGTTGGCTGAGATGGGCAGCTTAGATTCAGCCAAGGAGTGGGTCAAGGTGAACTTGACTCGTTATCTCGACCTCAAAGGAGGGGTTAACATTGCGTAAGTAATTAATTAACTCGGTAATTATTTCTTATTTCCTGAAAGAGAGCATATTAATGTGACAATTTACCTTTTATAGAGCATAAATATATCTCCAACATACTAAACATAAGAAGAGTATAATTTACACGCGGTTAATATTTTTACTAGGAGATATAGTGGCATAAACAGGGATTCTTTTCCTGATAATTTTTTTGGAATAATGACATATAAACATTACATACTTTTCTTTTTTTGCAAAATGATTTGAATTCCTCTCTTAAGGTTATGACCAGTATAAATAGTCTTCTGAAAATGTAAATAAATGGACCTAAAGAATAAATGAAATTAGGTTAAGCCATTTATGGAGTATATTTTTGTTGACAATTCATTGAAATTAACTAATGATGATGTATATTTTTGCACAAACAATATGTTTTGCACTTTTCTCTGCTTATATGTATCAAAAGTATCATCTAGAATTCTGAAAAACTGGTTCATGTATTGTCTGCTCCAGTTATGTTGCTGTTGGTAATGAGCCGTTCTTGAAAGACTACAATGGCACGTTCGACAATGTCACCTTCCCTGCATTGAAAAATATCCAAAATGCCCTCAATGCCGCAAACTACAACCACATCAAGGCAACCATCCCAATCAATGCTGATGTCTACTACTCTCCTGACGACAATCCAGTTCCTTCAGCTGGTATTCTTAAAATCTTATGAACTTTTAAAATATGCAAAAACAAATACAATATTCATTTTAAATGTTGAATTAAATTGAACGTACGATATCTATTCAGGTGTCTGGCGTGATGACATTGCTGATCTGATGGACCAAATCGTTGCGTTCTACCACAACAATAGCGCGCCATTCACTGTCAACATCTACCCGTTCCTCAGTCTCTACTATGGCAAGGGAAAGTTCCCAGTTGACTATGCCTTCTTTGACGGAAACTCCAACCCTCTAATGGACAAAGGCGCTGCCTACACAAATGTTCTCGATGCTAATTATGACACATTGGCCTCGGTCTTAGATAATGCCGGTTACAAGGACATGCCGATAATCGTAGGAGAGATCGGCTGGCCAACTGACGGTGATAGTAATGCAAATGTGACGCTTGCACAAAAGTTTTACAAAGGATTGGTGAAGCACCTTGCAGCGAAAAAAGGCACACCGCTCAGGCCTAATGATCAGATGAATGTATACCTCTTTAGTTTGATTGATGAAGAGGGTAAGAGCATCTTGCCAGGTGATTTCGAGCGCCACTGGGGCATCTTTTCCTACGATGGCCAACCCAAGTTTGATTTGGATATCACCGGCAAAGGAGGCCAGAACACGCTTGTTGGGGCAAAAGATGTCAAATACTTGGCAAAGCAATGGTGTGTAGTAAATCCTAGTGTCACAAATAAGACTGCTCTGGTAGAAAACACAGATTATGCTTGCCAAAATGCTGACTGCACTGCACTCGGCAATGGATCGAGCTGCATTAGCCTGGACGACCTCGGCCAGGCATCATACGCATTTAACAGCTACTTTCAAAATTTCAATCAGCAAAATGCAAGTTGTCATTTCGACAGTCTTGCAACATTGACAACCAAAGATCCTTCTACCGGGTCATGCAAATTTAATGTGCAACTTGCTCTTCCGCCACCTCCAATGGCACCAGCACCTGCTCCAGGGCCTGACTCTGCCGATGGTCCATCCGGCTCTCATTCTAAATCACCGTCTGATCATGGCACCAAATCCGGATCGGTTCAATCTGCATTAATGCCAATTGTCACACTTGTGTCTTTGTTCTTCGGGTTATTGGCCTTCCTCTGTGCATAGACTATTCGAATCGGGCTAGCCGGTCTACAAAAACGGATATAGTGTTCTAAAAGAGAGATTATTTGAGCATGACTTGATCTAAATTTTAGTTATTTTAATGTTTACTAAAATATATTTCTTAAGCTATTTTGTTTATACAAGTAATAAAAAAGAAAAAGGAAAGTTGAACAGTAGATGTTACTAAGCATGCGTTCATGCGACTTTGATGCCAATTTTGCACTCAACATAGAGGCCCAAATAAAAAGGCCTGTGAAGTTTCAGCCCAAGTAAATAATGGGCCGGACGAGCTTTTTTTTTACGGGTTAATGGACCTAAATTGATCTCCGATTCGAAAGTTCTAGGTTTTTCTTTCTTCGCTCCTTCTCTAGGGTTTACCGGCTTTCCTCTCTCTCTCTCTCTCTCTCTGTCATTCTCTCGCGCTTTGAGATCCTGTGATTTAAAATTGTTTCTCTCTTTTTGTTGTCGATCTCATTACTCATTGTATCAAGTTCAATAAGAGCAAGATGGGGTTTCAGATGCAACCGTACGGGATCCAATCGATGCTCAAAGAGGGGCACAAACACCTTTCTGGACTTGACGAGGCTGTTGTGAAGAACATTGATGCATGTAAGGAGCTTAGTGCGATTACTCGCACTTCTCTTGGACCTAATGGTGAGTATGAACTTAAAAGAGTTCCCTCTTATAATGTTTGATTCTGATGCGGTGGTTTGGATGATGCTAACATTTCGTTTCATGATCAATCGCGTAGTTCGTTTTTTTAATTTTACTGAACGGTAGATCATCATTTTCTAGCTTGCTTCTAGTTAGTGAAAAACACACTACAGAAAGGGAATCAATGCACAACTTGAGTGTATGTGTTAATTAGACATTTCGGCAACAATGTACATATTGTATTTTTTTTTTTTAAATGCTTACAAAACCTTTCCTGCATTGCCTTCAAACTTCTTCGAGAAGCCCAAGTTTTGGGAAATAAAACAGTTACTAATGCATATCAGTAAAGTTAAGGTTATGGTTCCTAGACCTAAGATCGAATTGCCAATATTGTCAATGAGACATTTACATTTTGCTCTCCACACACCTTTACACTCAGCCAGCCTACTGTTTCATTCTCCCAACAGAAGAATAGCCTAACAATGGTCACTAACCGAAGAATAACCTAGCAATTGTTATATGATTTTTGACAGTGACCTCTATATATTATAACATTTTCATAATAACTGTATTTTGTCACATCGAGAACATTGTCAGAGAATGGACAATTTTGGAAGTTCTTCTCATAAATGTCATGACATGTAGGGATGAATAAGATGGTGATAAACCACCTTGACAAGCTCTTTGTGACCAATGATGCTGCCACAATAGTAAACGAACTAGAGGTGCAACACCCGGCTGCTAAAATCTTGGTTTTAGCCAGCAAAGCTCAGCAGGAGGAGATTGGTGATGGTGCCAATCTCACTATATCTTTCGCCGGTGAACTACTTGAGAAGGCCGAGGAGCTTATTCGGATGGGTCTCCATCCAAGTGAGATTATTAGTGGCTACAACAAATCCATCAATAAGGTGCTCTACATTTGTATACAAATTTTTCTGAGAATTCTTTTCAGAGCATTTTTGCTAATACTTGCTTTTGAGTTTTTATCAAGGAACTTTGTTGACCATTTTGTGAGCTTACTGTGAGAGAGAAAATAAGTGGAAAAAAAATCTAAGCACTTGAGCCATGCTACCTTAAAGATAGTTCTCAAGCCTTTATAGTTTTATATGGTGGAAAATAAAGGGAAAGATTGCCTTCCATTTGCTTCTTTCCCTGTTGTTCAGTTTCAATATTATCCTTTGAAATAATTAAATTATATGACACTGTTGTACTGTACTGCACCATATCTTATCACAGTATGGATGTTGAACAGGTACTGCAATTGTACTGTACTGGCACGCTCAGTCTTGTATGGCCGACTTCTTACCCCTGTATTTAATTGTCTTTCCTGAAATTGAGCAGGCAATTGAAGTCTTAGACGAGTTGGTGGAGAAGGGATCTGAGTCAATGGATGTCAAAAACAAAGATGAAGTTGTCTTGCGCATGAGAGCTGCTGTTGCGAGCAAGCAGTTTGGTCAAGAGGATCTTTTATGCCCTCTTATTGCTGATGTATGGCACCCCAATATTAAAACTGCTGTCATTTCTTATATTTAGACAAATTAAGCGTAATGAACTCAAATTGTCTTTTATACAATGATACAACATAAAAATCTTACATTACCATGTAGTATAATGAAACATCACCTTTAGATTCTTCTTATTGATTCACAACAGTATCCAAACTACCTCTTATTCTCCATAATTTTGGCATTTTTTGACAAAAATTAGTCTTTAGGTACTTGTATGAATCATTTTTTTTCTGCTTAATTGCTTAATTTTTCTATCATACACTAAATAGCCCCTTTTATTTTTGTTGAATTGAGGGCTGACCAGCTATTTCATTTACCAGGCATGTATACAAGTTTGCCCAAAAAATCCTGCAAACTTTAATGTTGATAATGTACGGGTTGCAAAGCTGCTTGGTGGTGGTTTGCACAATTCCACAGTGGTTCGTGGTATGGTTTTGAAAAATGATGCTGTTGGTAGCATCAAGAGGGCTGAAAAGACAAAGGTAATGTAATATTTGTACCCTTATTTTTATTTGTTTAATGAGGGTGTACTTTGTGTATTTCATTTGTTTACATTTTATAAAAGCTAAAGCTCTGTATTGAAAAATATGATTATTACACTAATTCTTGATTACTTGATAGCATGGGACCATTTCCTTTGTACTATTCTTAAAATAGTATGTTTTGTACATGACTAATTCTTGAATGCTTGGAACCATTTGCTTTTCTTAAAATTTAAGCATGTTTACACCTTTTGATCTGTTTCTAGGTGTTGTTAGATATATTACACTATTGTTATTGAAACATCTCATGTTTAACAGTAGTTAGTAGTCATCTGTCTTTGACTCATTATTCGTTACATGGACTCACATGCCTCACTAGCATGAATAATTTAGTATTCTTATTTTTTATTAGATTGCTGTGTTTGTTGGAGGTGTCGATACATCAGCAACTGAAACAAAGGGAACAGTTCTTATTCACTCTGCTGAGCAGCTAGAGAACTATGCCAAGACTGAGGAAGCGAAAGTAGAGGAGCTCATTAAAGCAGTTGCTGATTCTGGTGCCAAGGTGATTGTCAGTGGAGCTGCGGTTGGTGATATGGCATTGCATTTCTGTGAGCGTTACAAGTGAGGCTTTATTATTGGTGTTAATTTGATGTTCATGCTTAAAATGAGGTTCTTGATTTTTGTGCATCTTCTTTAACAGTCTAAACTAAACAAATAGGATTCTTAATCTTTACTTTCAAGGTGGTATGTAGAAAGTTGAATTATAGCATATAGGAAGGAAATAAGCACATGGAGCTCAATTCCAAGCAAGCAGAATCAATAAAAGCCAGATAGGACTCTAGTAGAGTGATCTTGTATATTTTATGAAAGTACATTTCCACTAAAGGGGCAGACGTGAAGATATTTTGAAGATATTACATTTGTGATTAGTCATAACCATGGTCGATCAGACAAACTGGCTTTTAAGTTCTCTATTTGCATTTTTTCATTGAGATACTGCTATTCCAATTATGAAGTTAAAACCCCGGCTTTGTTCTGGTGGATGAATTTTGTTTAAATGTGTTATATTTGCAGACTCATGGTTTTGAAGATTAGCTCAAAATTCGAATTGAGGAGATTTTGCCGCACAACTGGTGCTGTAGCTCTGGTAATAAGCCTCACGTGTAATACCTTTCCCCTTTGTTAAGTGTTAATATTTTTTTAACATGAATTGAAATTGAAACAGC
This sequence comes from Carex pumila, assembly GCA_033356055.1. Lineage (NCBI taxonomy): Eukaryota > Viridiplantae > Streptophyta > Magnoliopsida > Poales > Cyperaceae > Carex > Carex pumila. Next base: position 167,538 of record JARJHM010000514.1, on the reverse strand, counting down.
TGAAGCTCAGTCAACCAAATCCTGATGAATTGGGCTATGCTGATTCTGTTTCAGTTGAAGAAATAGGCGGTGCCCGTGTAAGATAATTTTTTTGAATTGTTGTTTAATAGAAAAATTCTGAGCTATGTTATTTCTTTTCTTTTCGTTTGTATTTACATTTTTATTATTTTGTCAGGTTACTGTTGTAAAGAATGAAGAAGGTGGGAACTCCGTCGCAACAGTGGTTTTGCGAGGTAGCACCGACAGTATATTGGATGATCTCGAGAGAGCAGTTGATGATGGTGTCAATACATACAAGGTCTTTTTCTGCTTCCTGAGTTTTGCTCTCATTGATATCCTTTTTTTCTACCTGTTTGCTTTTGTTTTGTTTCTTTTTTTGTGTCATTGAATATTTCTTCTAATATGTCATTTTTCTTCTTCTTTTTTATCAGGCTATGTGCCGGGACAGCCGCATAGTTCCTGGTGCTGCTGCCACTGAAATTGAATTGGCGAAGAGGCTGAAGGAGTTCTCACTGAAGGAGACTGGGTATGTGATCTCTTTGTTAGCTTGGATATATAATTGAAGGGCAAAATTCTTTTTATTGCAAAATATAATGTGGTTGTCCTCCATATCTCAAACTATTAATAGATTTAAAACACATTATTGCCTACTAACGCATTATTATTGCTCGCTTACATAAATATAATTGTAATGTATTTAAGTGGAGAAATTTATGTGGTTGTCCTCACTTCTCTTTATGTTTCATTTTTCTTTATTCTTGTTTCAGATTGGACCAGTATGCTATTGCAAAATTCTCAGAAAGCTTCGAAATGATCCCAAGAACCCTAGCTGAAAATGCGGGGCTCAATGCCATGGAAATAATTTCGTCATTATATGCTGAGCATGCTGCTGATAGAGCTAAAGTTGGAATTGACTTGGAGAATGGGGTTTGCAATGATGTTGCAGAATTGAAAATCTGGGACCTCTATGTCACCAAGTGAGTACTGTATTCCGAGTTATTATTAAGTTATTTTGTTTTGTTCCCAAAGAGAACTGTAAAGAAAACATAACATGCTAGATAAAAAGCAAGGACAGTCTCCCTACCTCTTTACATTGTTGTTACAATTATGATAATATCATCCAAAAGTTGGGAGGAATGTAATGCCATATGATTTTGTTGAAGTTTGAACATTGAAGTTGTATCCCTAGTTCCCTACCACAAAATATTATGATTAAGGTGAGATTTTTTATTTTGTGCCATTGAATAGATACTTTGCTCTCAAATATGCTGCTGATGCTGCATGCACTGTACTGCGTGTTGACCAGGTCAGAACTTTTCCTCTACGAACTGGAAATGGCATTTTTGATGATACACATATTATTTTCATTTATTTTGATGCTGTAAATATTCTGTCATGCAGATTATAATGGCAAAGCCAGCTGGTGGCCCAAGGAGAGGAGATCGTCCTGCTGGTGCTGGTATGGATGAGGATTAGTTTTTCCACAGGTTTTGTTGCATTTTCGTGTTGTTGAGGGGGGTTGAATTTATGTAGTAGTGCATCTTGGGTTTTTGTTTTGAAATTTTGTCGGTATCTGAGCTGACTGGTGTTTTCTTGATACTTGATGTATTATGAGAATTTTATTTAATCTAAGTTTGTGGTAGCCTTAGCATTTTCTGTAATGCAGTTAGCCTATTGTTTGTATACGTAATAGGACAAGGGAAGTTGTTATCCACTTCCCCACCAGGAGCTTAGTGCTGAGATTAAGAGGTTTGTTGTTCAAAATTTTGAATTAAGCATGATTTGGATTGGTATTGCTGTGCTGTATGAGAAGTCTTCAGGAAAGTACGAGAATTTGTGTACAGCACCACGAGTTCTTCAAAATGCAGTTGACGCTTAATATTTTTTATATGGGAACCGAAGGAATTATCCTTTTTCTTGTTGAAGTAAATATCGCAGATGCTCATCTGAAAATGCAGTGCTTGATATTGGAGTAGGTACAACATCCTTTTAGATTAATGAAGCAACAAGTTGCATAACATCGCAAAATAACGAAGAAAACTAAAATAACTTGTAGCTCGTAGTTCATGCTAGATTGGATTGAAAATTCTCGTAACCAGCGTGTATGATTCAGTCACAACTCGTTATTAGTGAGTTCAAACTTTATCTGGTTCGATTTGGGTTTGTTTTGTTTCTTTGCTTGTTGTAAGAAAAATATGAAGTTTGTGGATATTTCTATGCTTATTATGGAGTTGTTAAGTAACAAGATATTAAAATTAAAGAATTAAGAGGGTGTTTGGCATGTTGGGTAGGATTAAAAAAGTGAAAAAGTGGATGCTTAGCTTTCTTAAGAAGTCATATAGAATGACTCGTTAAAACTTTGAACAAGCTTAAAAATGTAGGCAAAATAAGACTTAAGAAAGTGGTTTCAAGCTTTACAAAGAAATAAGCGTTTAGCAAGTTTTAAGATTCCTTAGTATTCTGAGGAGCTCTAAGGAATCTTAAGGAAGGTATGCTGAACACTACCGTAGGTAGTGTTCAGCAACCATGTGAAGCTTAAATTTTAAACTGCACTAAGAAGCATTCGTTGGGCAATAAAGTTTAAAGTAACTTTTCTTAAGAAAGCTTTAAGCTTGGCAAAATGTTGAAGTAATGTGAATCCATGATTTAAAAACTTGAGCAAGGTTAATAAAGGTAGGCAAAAGGTGCACTAAGGAGGTGGCATTAAGATTGATAAAGAAGCACTCGTTCGGTGAGCTTAAGACTCTTTAGAGTACTAAAGAGCTCTATGCCATGGTTGCCGAACACTACCATAATAAGAGCTTAAGGAGCGTTAGGGTATTGGTCTTCAGTAATTTTAATCCGTCAGTAAAGGTTAAGGAAACTAAAGGAAATGTTAGAGGTATCTTAAGGTATAGACGAAGGATTAAGATCTGAGCAAATAATCGCTCAAGGAGGTGATCTTAATCGATGCCAAGGAATTAGTGTTCGATAAGATTAAATGGCTAAGAAAACTAAAGCGAATTAAGATTTGAGGAGCTTAATCTCTTGGGTCATGTTTGGTTGTGGAGTAGGTGGTGGATTACTTCATTTAGGCCATGTTTGGTTGTGGAGTAAGAGGTGGAGTAAACCCCTTCACGCTTAAGAAGCCAAATGAGGAGTAACATAGGCGGTTTAAGATGGAGTAAGATTTGAGTTAAATTAGAGTAACTTACACCACCTAGAGATGTGGTTTAACTTACTCCACCAAACATAATTAACTTACTCCGGTCTAACTTGGAATAAGAAATTTAATCCGGTTTAACTTTACTCACAACCAAACATGACCTTAGAGAGTAGTTTACACCATATGTGAATCCCTCAATTAATAAAACAACATGTTACAATTTTCTCTCTTTTTGAGCTTATTTTATCGAGCTCCAACCAAATATAATTATTTTAATCTAATTAGCACAGAATTACTCATATTTAAACTCATATAAAGCGCATGGTTTGAATGGGGTAAGGTTGAACAGCCCCGTAAAATATGTTTACTAAAAGAATCTCAAGTTAGACATTGAGACTAATTAACCAGTAGCTTTTTACTGAAAATTGGAAACTGACCAACCAGTGGTCTAGCTTTTTCACAGGAAAAACAGCTTAATAAAAAAATTCTACTTAATTAGAAGTATTCCACATCCTAAACAACTAAAGAAAACCAAATCACCGTCAATCAACACAATATTGACCTTTTCTCTTTTAACAAGGCCCACAACCAAATACAAATTTTAATCTACATTAACTGAGAGCTACATTTTTAGTACCAAGTTTTCATGTTGGTACCAAACCACCAGGTACAACATAGCTGTCGTCCTCAAACAACATCCACAGAATGACGACTGCAATAAAGAACATAATCACACTTAACACAAAACCAAACAATCCTTTCGAACTTTTTCTCCGTTTCACGTCGTTGACACCTGTGACATGCTCTGCAATACTGTTTTCTCCCTTGTCAGAATCACCAGACACTTGCTGTGCATTTTTTTCAGTGTCATCATTGGTAGAAAACACGGATTCATTTCCATCTAGGTCATCTTCAGATTCTTTGCTGCTAGTTATTACTGAATTTTCAGACTCCTTTCTCTCTTCAGCTTTGCCATCCAAGTTCCCGGATTGAATATCTCCATTTGAAGCTATGTTTGTACTTGCACAATTCGGGCTTGTTTCGCTGGAAGTTTGGAGCGAATGAAACAGCTTCCTAGGAGTCGAATATATCTTGATTTCATCCATCTCATTCCATGCCTGGCTCTGGCATAAATAGCATTTTATCAATTATGAGTTAGAGCTCCATTCAATTTAAAACAGCAAGGAAGCAATCTGGAAAACTACAAAGGAACATACAGTTCCAGATTGATTCAGCATTTGATATTGTAATGGTTGACAAGGGTTCCAATGTAGCAGGACCATTTGGTACTCATATGGAACATGTCAGTACAACACCCCAAGTACCAGGGAGGAGGCTTAGTAAAGAATTAAAAATCATCACCAATGCTGTTTAAGATCTAATGAACTTTAGTTAGGGTATTTAATCTAAAATATTATATACACTTACATAAACAAATCATAGATGCTATTTTAAAACAAGAAAGACAATAAAATGTACCTGAGGGCTGGGGGTATTCTCAACCACTGCACCGCTTTTTGGGCAAATCATTGTAAAACCAGAGAAAGATGTTGTCTGATCCGTTTCACTTTGCATCGAATCTTTATTCCTGAATTTATCAGTTTCACCAGGGACATTTGATAAGCATCCCCTGAGAAACAATCCATCCTTTAGGGACACATCTACACTACTATTCTCACTACTATTCTCTATATTCCATAACCTCCTACTGCTCCTCTTGTTATACCCAAAATTAGTAGAACACTGACCGACGGATGAAATGGGTGAATCAAACGATCCATCGTACTTTATAGAAGATTCCACAACTTGAGACTCAGGAGAGGTGAACTCACTAATCCTTTTGACCGGACCTGTTAAAATTGGGCTCCTAGATGGGCTCTTGTTTTTGCCCTTGAGGCTTGCATTTGAAATCGGGCTCAAACCAACTTCATGCCTCGATCCTTTCTGGCCCGAGATACTTTTAGCAGTCTGGGATGCCTCAAAGGCTGCGCCGCGAACAAATGGCATGCGGTCATTCTGACACCGCTCCATAATTTCAACTACTTTTGCAAGCTCAGATTGTATGCTTCTAGGATCAACAAACTTCATCAAAAAGTTTATCATTTGAATCGCCGACAACCTCTTCTGTGAACTTCTATTGGATTCATCTTCCAGGATCCGCAGCCCAGACCGAACAAGAGACCGGGCATAGGCTTCTGCTGTCAACCCATTATGCTTCACCAAAGCCATCACCAGACCCATGTGGGCATTTGACTGAGTTGATTTTTCATGCAAAGCACCAGCAACTTTCAAGCATACCTCATTGACCATCTCACTGGAGGCAAACTTCCAATTATTTGATTCAATAAGAGCTTTCAGGCACAGCGCAGATCCCGATGCGCTGCTCTCTTGTGGGCCCATCAGAGAATCACACAAGGGCTTGCAAAGTGAGCCCATGATCCTTGTTTTTTCCTCATCAGGTGTGGATGAGTCCATACCATACCGGGCAACTGCTGGTACTACTTTTGAGCAAGCTTGGTGGAGAGGGAAGGAACCTCCACTAGAGGAGAGAGTGCACATGATGGTACACATGATGTTCTCAATTTGTGGAACTATGTTCTTGCCATGGACACGAGCAAGTACCTCATAAAGGGAGATGGTGAACTCACCTGAAGGGGTGGTCGTTGGGACCTGCTTGTCAGAGACCTCAGCAAGGAATTGGGGTATGTTATTGGTGTCAAGGTGTTTGGCATATGATGTTAGGGCCTTCATGGCTGACTGACGGCTGTCAGTATCCTTGTCGAGATTAGCAAGCTCTTGACGGAGCAAGGGGCTGAGACTCCGGCCCATCAGGGTTTCCTTTTGAAGTGAAGTTTCAAGATCTGAAAAAGAACAGCCAACATTCAAATATGAAAAGGATTGCTGATGAAAAGGATTACAAGAGGCACTGCTCACAAGAAAACCCAAAAAAAAAAAAAATAATAATAATAATAATAATAATTCAGCAGATACTTTATAGAAAGATTTCTGGTAAATGCAATATCGTAAATGGTACCAGCTTGTAACAGCCAGTGTTCCAGAAAAGGACTAATTTTGGTTTTCTGTTTCCTTTTCAGCCTGTAACATGGATGTTTCACATTTACTCTCTGCTTCCTTTGGAAGGGTGCTAATTAGTAATTATCCTAGGGTAGTTTTTGTGTTCAGAAACATGAATCAAGAAAAAATGAAGCTGCTCGTAAAAAAGATTAAGAGCAAGCCCACCAACCTGAAATTGTTTCAAGATTTTGGTGCATAAGTTGGAATTGTTTGGATTAATAAATTCCTGTGTGAAATTCAGTATCCACCAAGCAAGACTAAAGGCCTGGAGCACAATAATAAAGCTCCTATCTTTAAATTAACAGAATGAAATCAGGAAGAAATAGAAAAATACAGTAATGGAGCTAATCTTGTACAAATTTAAACTAAAACTAGGGTTATGTTATGTTAGTTATTCACTAAAGCTGAAAATCAAGAATAAAATTGGGGAGATCTCTTGAGAAAACACACCTCAAGATTCGGCCGTGGAGAGCTTAGAACGAACTATCGCCAGAGCAAGAACACAAGAAATCTAAATAAGGTAACAAGAGCATCTGAGCATGGAGCTGCTGCTTGCTTTTATTTTTCTTTCAAGTTACCAACAGAGATCTGGAGATGGGTTTTTGAAAGTTCTCAGAAGACATGGTCCATCTTCTGTTATTCAAACTTGATAAAGAGTATCTAGAATGTAACTTCTAACCGTCGGATATAAATCGAACGGTGTACAACTATATAACATGGTCGTATTATGTTGGAAGAATATCAGAAGAAAAGAACTCATTCACTGTTAGGGTTTTTGAAAACTGCGAGGCGCCTAGTCTTCTCCGCACAAAAGACAATAGCTTCGATCTATTGTGACGTTCCTACATCTAAATTCGTGTTGTCGACGAACTAAATTTCAGGGTCCACACTTCATAGGAGATTCTCTTTGGGATACTTGATTGGAGCGTACTTGTCAGTGACCTGCAACACATAAAGGTGTATTGGAAGGGTTCACAAAAGATTCTCTTTGGAATATTTGATTGGAGCGTACTTGGGACTTTGGGAGGGAGAGTATTCTGAGTGAAAATTCAAAATTTGGGTAATGCAAATTACCGCCTCTTTGCTCTTTGGATTTCCATTTTTTTTTTTACTTTCTGAACCCGGATTTTACTATGCAGCAAAAATGTCTTTATTTCTGAAAAATAATAAAAAAAATTACTGTTCAAAATTTTACAATTTAGTCGTAGATGTTCAAAGGCTTACTGTTGGAATATATACATTCAGATCTTAGACATAATTTTACAAAATTTTGGAAATAATATTATTTTATTTTAAAATATTTCTTTATGTATTTTATAATTCCAAAATATGTAAAACGAGATCTCAAAAATATCTAAAGTCATGTGTGATAGTTTTTGGTAAAAATTGATTTTTATTTAGTAAGAAATAATTAAATAAAAATATTATGGGGTAAAAATTGTATGAGAATGACTGTCTTTCCATTTTTCCAATTCCTCCAATAACGTTTCCGTTTTTTTTTTTATTCCTACTAATAAAAATTTCAAGTATTAAAAACCACAAGTTCCATTTGGCCCCCTTTTGTATACAGTTAACAATAATAATACGTCTTCATAAATAAAAAATAATATTTAAAATAAATAATAAATAATATTCATAAACTAAATATTCAAGTACATCAACACGTAAATAAATTCCTTAAATAACATACATGTTTTTTTTGACATATTTTCATACAAAATAACAAATTATATGACTTAAATATAAAAATAGAAATAAATAAAAACATTATCAATTAATCTTAAAATATCTCAGGTGACATTTAAAAAATGAAAAGAAAGATGATACAATATGTATTTGACACAAGTACACATCTAAATAAATTTAAATTTCTACATGTAGAAAAACGTTAAAAAGATATATAGATCAAAATAAGACAAACTATTTATTTGGAGAACTGATATTCAATTCAAATTTCAACTTTTGATTACAATCGTTGGCAAATCAGAACATTTATATACTTAATATGAGAATGAAGATATATGAGTACAACAACTAAACATACATCATGTAATATTTATATCATGCATTTCAAGATGCACGAAATATTACGAAATGAAATGTTTTTAGTCTGGGTGAGTTCGTAAATAGTATATTGATTTTCACAAATTTAACAATTAGTAAAACTAAAATTTAAAATCCAAAACTTCCAAGAATATACATCCACTCATAATGCAACTGTTTATATAACATATTCATTATAAAAAAAAAAATTGTATAACTGTTACTTATAATTTTGATAATCTGAAATTAACAACTCTTAATGCAACATTAAAGAATATATAAATTGCCTAAAATTTAACTATTAGATTATCAGCGTTAAATAACATGCCAATTAGTGTATTTTTTTTTCAATTTATTTATAAAAACACAATTATCACTTAAATTTAAAATCCAACACTTATAAGAATATATATGCTATATATATACAAAAAATATACAATTAATTGTACAAGTAACTAGAAATTTCGGTAATATAAAATTAACTATTCCAAATGTACCATTCAATAATATTAAAATTTAACAAAATTTAACTATAGATTATCGATTTAAAATAACATACCTGTAAATTTGTTTTAAATTTATACTTTAATTTAATTTTATAAATATATATATATTATCACTATTGTCAACCCTAGCAACAGAGCATGTTCATCCTTGGTTTACCAAATCTCAGTATGCATCAACATTATATATAAAAAAGAGTACGCCTACTGACCTTAATACAAAACATGAGCAACTCAATATAGAGTATTTGACCAGACAAAAGAAAGGACAATGCAACAGAACAAAATCTCCAAGATGTACTGACCAGCTTAATTTCACAACTATTTCCTACTCGAGCCTTATCAGCGACTCCAAACTTCATACAAAAGTGCCCCTAAAAAATAGCAAAACACAAACAAAAATGCTCCTCCCAGCTTACTTCAACTGTTGAACACAATTCTGACGCCCTAGTTAGGCCTTGGGGTGGCCCACTCAACTCTAAGAATGAGATTATCATAACCATAACCATTAAGCTTGTTAATTGCCCGCTCAGCATCCTCCCGATGAACAAAGTTGACAAATCCGAATCCCCTGCTCATCCCTGTCTTTTGATCAATCGCCACGTAGACGCGGCTCACAGGACCGAAAGTCCTGAACAACTCAAGAAGATCAGGCTCACGGGTGTCCTCTGACAGATTGGTCACACGGACTGAGTTTTCATCGTTCCTGCGGCGACTCATCTCTGTGCCAGTCCTCTCAGCACCGCCACGCAAGCTTGGAGGCACATAAGAAGTACTCTTGCCCGCACTAGGAGCTGCACTCGGGCCATCAGCAGTTGAGGGACGATCAACAAACGTTTCAGTTGATTGTGCTAGGTCCTTGTAGGGGCATTTGGAGGTCCAGTGATCACCCTTCTTGCCGCAGGTACGGCATACCATGAGAACAGCGCCTGGTTGAACTCCACCCAGCCCATCTGATATGGTTGGTTCTTCCTTTGTCCCTGCAAAATTCAAGTACAGAATTCAATTTTAAAAACTCACTGTGTTTGCTTCTCTGATAAGCTAAAGATCCAGAAGCACTAAATAATTAGGTTCACAAAAGAACAAGCTTGTTGAACTTGAACTAATGCAATAGGAGTTACAGGGTTGCATGAAATGTCTGCCTGTTTTACTCACACAGAAACCGCTTTCAAGAATGAAGACAAGCACTTCAGTGCTTGCAATCTTCAAGTACTCTACAAGTACACTTTTAAGAAATACTCCCAAGTCTACATGCTAAATTATCTCCTATCAAGAGAGCTATAATAAAAAGTTTTTTTAAGTGATTCACCCTTCATAAAGAAATAATTATTAAAGCGGAATTACAATTCTAAAATGAAAGTCATTCTAAGAATTTTTTTATCTCAATGAAATAAAATATAAAATACCATACTCGTTCTTTTTTCCAAATCAGAAAGAAATGTTTAATTTATCAAACATAATATTTTGTATTGAAAATTCTTGAGCTTTTCTTTAAAGAAAGAAAATTTGTATTTTTATATTTATAAAAAAATATGTTACTATATTTTTTGTAGTAACAAGGAAGAAAAGAGAGGTATTTAACACGAAATTGTACAAACTGCCCCACTTCTGAAAAAGTTCAAACAAAATACCCTCCCACTAAATTTCTTGAAAAATGCATTTATGGGACCCACCCATGTCAAAATTTCCCCTCCCCTCGGTTTACTTCCATCACGAGCTTCTTTCCTTATCATTTCTTCTCCCCCCAAACTTTTACTCTGTTTGTCGTTTTTAAAAACCTCTGTTGCTTTTACTTGAAAACTATACTGGTGTCAGCTCTTCATACTTGTTCTCTTTAAATCACGTGAATCAATTCAATTCCCATTGGGATAGACTTAAGTTTGTCCTTTATGAAATCAATTTTATGTTTATCGATTCTTAAATGTGGACTGGTATGTGAACATAGGAACATCTAACAAACATCAAAATTATTTGGGGTTTGCATGTCATTGTTTATCATCATGATCATCATTCTTGTTTCACCTTAATGTGCCTGACAGATTCAATCCAAATGATGCAATTATGCAACTAAATCAAGAGAAGAAAATGAAGACACAAAGATCAAAGGGACAGCTGACAAGGAAAGAACAACAAAATTGCAAATTAACCCCTGCTGTTTCATTATTTTAAGATTTGACAGATTCAAAAGAAGATAGGTGAAAACCATGGAGTGCTTATAAGTTTAAGATTACCCATCTTTATATGTTGATTAAAGCATTCTCATTTCAATGTATCATAGTAGTATCTGACAATGAGTTCATGTAAAACTTACGGATTGATCCCTACTCTTTTATTAGTACACTCTAGTAAAGTAATTGGGAAAACTTGGATCATAAGTTGTAACAATTAGCTAAAATTGATACCGCCTTGCAAATCAACACCCTTAACCCTGATTTATAAGATCTATTGAGCACCTGATTGTGAGTTATAACAATTAGTTAAAATTGATAGCCATAAAAGATCCAAACCTGGGGCTCGGGGCCTCTCGAGAAGAATCTCCTCAGTGGAAACCATGGTGAGCCTACTCCCCAAATCCTCTTGCAGCGCATCGCCAAACTTGGCCCAGTTGCGGCGTTCCCTCGCCTTTTTACTAACCCTAGCTTTTCCAAGCTTGCGCACGCGAGTCGTGGTGGTGACCTTGACCTTGTTCCCGTCGTCATCAAATCGGTACTCGATTATCTTCTTGATCCCGTTCTCGTCGGGGCCCTCCACGACACGAGGAGGGAGGAGGAAGTCGAGATCGCCTCCGTCGTCCTCATCGAGCTCTCCCCACCGTAGTTTCGCCGCCTGAGGCCGCATCGAATCAATCGCCGCCATTAGGTTTTCTTGTGCTTTTCTTTTCGGGAAGATTTCTTTATCCTTCTCTTCTCTGTTTATTTTCCCTTTTCTTTTTTCTCTTTGGGCGATTACAGGCTCTCTCCTTTATTTCTCCTTTGTAACCGACTTTGATCTGGGCTCTGATAAAAGATCGTATTGGGCCCATTTCGGCCTGTTTTATTTCTTCTTTGTAACCGACTTTGATCTGGGCTCTGATAAAAGATCGTATTTGCTCCGTTTTGGGCCTACAGGCTACAAGTGAGAAACTGAGGCCTGTTTTATTTGGGTCGGAGATGAGCTCGCATGGGATTCTAAAAGACAGCAGGGTCGCTCTAGTGAGCCTGAGCAAATTCTATAATTTGTTTGCTTACTTTGAAAAACAAATTATGGTGCGTGATTTACGGGTTTTGCCACTAAATTTGCCTCACTTCCTGTTCTCCGTTTTTTCATTAAATACCCTAAAAAATAATAATAATGAATCTGCCCTAAGTTTTCAAATATTTGAAAAAATACACTGACCATTCCATTATAGAGCGGTTCACTTCCATACCTGATTGTTATAAATTTTTTTTAGAGAGAGATATTTAGCATGTATAGAATGAATATTTTATATAAATACACTAATAGTGATTTAGTCTCACTGCTTTTGTGATTATATTTTTTCTTTTCTCTCTCTTTTTGGATACTCATATTCTTTGATATTGTAAATAAAATATATATGTGTGAAACTAGAGTTGAACTTTAGATATTATATAGAACCTATGTATGTATAAAAAAAAATATAATCTTGTTCTCTTTCATAAAATATTGTCAATTTTATTTTATTTTTAAGCCATTTTGTGTCATTATTCATAAATCATACAAAATAGTATAAAATTTCAAAAATAGTAAAAATTGTTGTTCTACGAGTTCATTATATAATCAATTACTAAGCTACTTAGATCGAAATTTGAGTTTATACAATGGGTGACTTATCGTTATTTTTCATAAACTTCAATTGCAGTTTTGATGCCTTAAATGATTTTTTTTTTTAATTCTGAGTGCGCAGGACATTTTTTAAGATAAATCTTATCCATCTCTCGTCCTCCTAAGCTTTCTGAAATGTCGTCGAACATTCAAAACGGAGTTTCCTACATAAAGTTATAGTCAATCAAAGTTCGGTCAAAGTTAGTCCCCTCTCAGTTTGAGCTATTTTAGACAGATCCATTCAAATTTCAAATTGAATGTACATGACACATTTAACTTTGAAATAACTCAGGTAGTATTTATTTATTTACTTATTCTGAATAGATTTTGGATTCATATTACATCATATTTATTGTGAGACTAATATAGACCAAAATTAAACAATATGAGTATCCAAAAAGAGAGAAAAAAAAATATAGAAATCATAGAAGCACTGAGACCGAAATCATCCTAAAAATACTAAACAATCTCTCTAAAAAAATCACAGCTAACCGCCCATAGTGAGACAGTAATTATTTTTTTCAAGATATTTGAAAACCGAGGGCAATCCGAGTAATTTCTTTTTTGGGGGGGTATTACTAAAAAATCGGTCTTGATCTTGCTATTAATAAATTTCTCTTGCCAATGAATTTGTCTTGCTTTCACAAGGAATCAATGCAGATTTAAAAGGATTGACAATTTTGTCTCGCAAGATATCACCACCCATTCTTTTTGGTTGCCTATTTTGAATCGTTTAATGATGAAAATTTAAACTTTTGAGGATATGTTTGGATGTGAGTTAATATAGTTAGAATTATAGTCCTCAGATTCGCTTTTTATTTACGAATAATTCGTGAATAAAATATTTTTTTGACGTTTTCGAACCGAACAATAAATAAAATGCGAAAAAACATATTTTTACGAATTATTTGTGAATAAAATATTTTTTTACGAATTATTAGTGATAAAACGCGAACTTTTTTTTTCCTCCTTATGTGACTGAATCATTTCCAAATTATATCCGAATAATTCACGAATCACGAACTTTTAACCCCGCCGAACTAAATTCGAATAATTCATTTGTCACTATGGTTAGAATAGCAAAATTTTGAATTAGTAGATGAGAATAGAGAAAAATAGTGATTTTCATATTAGCGTGAAAATAATGCTATTCAAATTAGTAAAAATCTTATTTGGGTTGCACATTTGGAATGGTGAATATGCGTGACAGAAAAAAAATTGTGTTAACAATGTGCTACTTGAGAAAAGATAGCTAAGTAGGATCTCAAACAAATTGTCACGATATAGAGATGACAGAAATGATATCAACTTTGTCATTTCAGAATTAGATGTGGAAATGAAAAAAAATCATTTTTTTCTCTCTCTTCACATTTTTGAACAGTAGCTATTCCAACATTTACAAAAAATAAAGAATAGCAATTGTTTTAGCTATTTCGAACAGCAAAAATATTGTTTAGATGCACATTGTTATTTTGAATAGCCCCTATTCTATGTCTTTACTATCTAGGTCGTGTTTCAATGTTGCAATCAGAAGCAGATTTATGTTGAATCAAATTAGGGATTAACCCCCAGTTTTTAATTTTTTTTTTATTTATGCATAATTTTTTATATAATTTAGAGTAAAATATAATGATGCTGTAAAATTGATTATCATTTTCTATATAGAATATTTAACCTTACAATCTGAAAGTATGACTTCAACTCTAGTTACAAAATGACTCGTCTTTATAAATATGATTATGCACTATGAATTATGAACAATGGAATATTGAAGACCAATATTAGCCATTTCAGGTTTTCTGTGAAATGACAGATTTCTCAATAATTTATTTAACATTTTTAGAAGTCTAACTCGACAGGCTTTGATCTCATTCTTTCTAAGAAAAATGTATTTTAGAAGTCTAACTCGACAGGTACTTAGAATTGAACCCAAACTTTTATAGAGTTTTTTACTATGAGTGAGGCTACGGTACTATGCATATCACGAATGGTTACCGTGCTACGGCTCTATATTCGACTTTTTAAATTCTAACAGTCGATCCGAACCGTTCATCTTGTTCTTCATATTAATATGTGTTTAGAGACCAAATTTTACATTTTTTGAATTTTTTTTACTATTTTTTTAGATATTTAGAAAATCACTTGATCTGAAAATTCTGGACCATCCAAAAACAGTGATTTTCAATAAATCTAAAAAAATAGTAAAAGAATTTCAAAAAATGTAAAATTTGGTTTCCAAACACATATTAATATGGAGAACAAGATGAACGGTTCGGATCGACCATTAGGATTTGAAAACTCAAATATAGAACCGTAGCACAATAACAAATCGTAATATGCATAGTACTATAACCTCACTCTTTTACTATTTATCCTCATACCATTCTGCCTCTGCTCCTTATGATTTTACATTTTATTCTGCCTCTTCTCTTTATGATTTTACATTTTTTCTCTCAAGAGAACGAGTCTTAACTTAAAGAAGCCATAATATCGATTTAAGGGAACTTAACAACAACAAATTTCTTTATTGAAATGGTGTAACAAATTTCGAAAAATAGAAAATGAATCAAAATCTGCTATTATTCTCAGCAGAATAATATAATCCTGCTATTCATTTTTCTCTCTATCTCTCTCTTCAAAGAGGAGGGGAGAGAAAGAGAATAGTAGAGAATTTGACTAACAACATATTTCATTCCATAGAAAACAATGGTCCTTTCGGAGCCAATTTTTTTAAAAGAATATATTCTTGATGCGACTGAGCAACTCTATGCTATTTGTATCTGGCTTTGACGCTAATCTCAGTTCTAAATCTCAACTCCTCTGGTGATGAGTTTTGAAATGGTTTTGTGGAATTATAAACAATTTTGTAAAAGGAGAGATAGAAATTGCTCTGATACCACTTGACGACAGTACGTCCCAAACTCTACTCCACGTGTACAGGTTTTGTTTGATATAATGAGATATTGAATAATTTAGAAAGAAAATCAAGACGAGAAGAGAGAAATCACAAGAGAGAGAAGATAAGAAAATATTTCATATATTATCAAAAGCTCGAAGAAGAAGATGACATGTCATCTCTTCTTATAATGCATCCATCACATAATAAATGATATAGAAAAATTAAAAGTCAAACTTAGAAACTAACACAACATAATGAACTTAGAAATTCTAACCAACTCTTAGAAACTAATATAATTAAAATGACATAGAAAATATAAATAGCAAAATCTAAAAAATAGTAACATAATAAAGTCTCATATAAAACACAACATAATTTAATATTGCAATTATTAATTACTGGAAATGATAAACTAGTGGGACCCGTGAGGCTCCTTATTGAGACTTGTGGCTATCCATTAAAAAAGATTGAAGAATAATTAACCCATACTGAGTCCGAGTTTTAATTCGAGTCCAGATTTGAGTCCAAGTCAGAATTTTGGTTTTCATCGGGCTTCCTGTCCCACAATATCTACAAATTTGTCTAACAAAATATATATAAGATAAACTTTGAATACTTATTGGCTATTTTCAAGATATTTGACTAAAATCATTTTCTTAAACGATATACATAAAACAAACAATTTTTTTTTGTTATATCGGCTAATTGAAATAAAATATTTTTATTAAAAAGTATATTTTGATTTCTAATTGAATGACTAATAAAATACAAATTAAGGGTCAATGAAGCTAACTAAAGCTAAATAAACCAAATAGAAACTTGAAAATAGGATTGTCACAACTAAAAAAAGTTGGGGTGTTCTTTCATTTTTTTTTTCATGGAAAATAATCAATATTGATGATCTGTCAACATTAAATAGCTGATAAGTATGGTAAAAATCTAATTCTGAACTTGTCCTCGTTGCTTCCGTGTATGATTTCACATTTTTAAAAGAGAAAAAGAAGAAGATAAATATATAATTTTGGTTAACTCTACACCAAAAATAGATTTATGTATAAGCAGATTGTTGTTTATTCATGGAGAAAATTTTGCATATTCCTTTACACTGTTGACAGCTCACAATCTGAATTAGTTAATATACGACAGTTCACAATTTCATCCTCTAATTGTACTAGTAATTTTTTTTTTTTTGATCTATCTCTGATAAAAATTCTGACTACGTTTCAGTTTATTATAGTCCATCCTTGATGATCCATCCATTGATACTTTTGCATGTGCCTTCTAATTTTTTATTATTATTATAGATATATTCTTGGCTATTTAATAAATTAGGTATTTTAAATTTTACTAAAACTGAAAGATATTATTATCTATCAAACAATTCCTCTTGATAAAATGTTAAATAACATTGGTTGCATAAAAAATATAACACTAACCCATTTAAAAAATAGATGATGCATCTAAAATTTATTGTTTTGTTTGTTTAAATAGCATATGACACGTGAAAAATAGATGTACAATATAACAAGTCCACGGCCATTTTTATTAATATCTCCAAAAAAATAGATAATTTTAAAAATAACCTCGTTTTTTTTTTTTTATTAATGCCCTAACCGCTTGGAAGCGGAGCGGGCCAATATCAACACCAAACTGCCAATATAGTGGGCGGTCCACTGTTTTTTTTTTTTTTTAAAAAAAACAGAAATTTTTTATTTTTTTTATTGAAATATTAGAAATGTTGAATATATTTCTTTAGAAATAGATGTAATAAAATATAATTTGATTTATTAGAAATATATTTAACATTTCTAATATTTCAATACAAAAAATTAAAAAAATTAAAAAATTAATATTTAAAAAAAAAAAAAAAACCGCCCCTGACAGGGGCGGTTGTCTTATTTTTTTTATTTTTTTTTATTTTTTTATTTTTAAAAAAATATTTATTTTTTAATTTTTTAATTTTTTGTATTGAAATATTAGAAATGTTAAATATATTTCTTTAAAAATAGATGGAATACAATATAATTTGATTTATTAGAAAGACTGCAACAGATAACCCGGATCAATATTTTTCAGGCCGGATTTTTCGCAGCTGTAAAAAAAATTAATATATTTCTTTATGTGTTATTGAAAAAAAATAAAAATGCTTAGATTCTGAGTTATTGATCCCGGTTCAAAAGTCACTTCTATGTAATCTAGAAAATATTGTAATTTTTCTAGAACATTTAATTTATGAAAAGTTGCATTTATTTTTGAAAAAAAATAAAAAAATTAAGTTATTTAATATTTGTTATTAAAAAAGAATTCTCAAAATAGATACACCTTTTTATAAATTAAATTTCCTAGAAGGATCACAATATTTTCTAGATTACATAGAAGTGACTTTTGAACCGGGATCAATAACTCAGAATCTAAGCATTTTTATTTTTGTCCAATAACACATAAAGAGATATATTAATTTTTCTTACAGCCGCGAAAAATCCGGCCTGAAAAATATTGATCCGGGTTATTTGCTGTAGTCTTTCTAATAAATCAAATTATATTTTATTACATCTATTTCTAAAGAAATATATTCAACATTTCTAATATTTCAATAAAAAAATAAAAAATTTCTGTTTTTTTTTTAAAAAAAAAACAGTGGACCGCCCACTATATGGGCGGTTTGGTGTTGATATTGGCCCGCTCCACTTCCAAGCGGTTAGGGCATTAATAAAAAAAAAAAAAAAACGAGGTTATTTTTAAAATTATCTATTTTTTTGGGGATATTAATAAAAATGGCCGACAAGTCCATTACATTAAATAACAAATAACGATAATGTTGAAAAAAAGAAGATAAATTCTCAATTACTTGTATAAATTGTATAAGCGGTTAGAATATATATATATATCAGTCTTCATTCAAACAAAAACCGTGTTACACTGATATTTTGACTGTAGATCTTCTGTGGCCAAACCAAACCAAACCATGGTATGGAATGGAATCACCATAAACCCTATTTATGAATTATGAAAAGATGATTCACGCGGGAGATGCTTTCTACTCTGGAGGGGCACAGGTTTTCCTCCAGGCACAATGCATCACCATCCAAGTAACCAAATGCAGTAACCGCCTCATTCAAAACAAAAGTGATCAGAGTACGGATTTTCTGTTTCTCCCGTCCCCTTTCACTTCACACTCCGTCATATAGTAAACATATTAACAAATCAGTCTTGGCTTCATGCAAGACACGAGCAGTATATAATTCTACAGTCTTTGCGCTGCATGAAGCTAAAAATACTCTGTTAAATTATTTGGTCAGTGGGGTCCAGATGTCATATCATCAAGCGCAGAGTATGTGTCCATGTGAAGAAACAGAGGATCCGAGTTGACTCACTGGTCTTCTTCAATTAGTGCACCCACTAAAAACATGAACATTGGCTGTTCACCTTGCCAAGTTTGGGCTTCAGCAAAGTTTTCCTCTCTTAGGTTTCCCATGAGGCCATGACCAAAATAGCAGCTTACAGCTGTACGGACCCACAAGTTCCTCCTGATAATTATATTCATTTTAATGCTTTGGATTGAAATCGGACGGCTTTGCTGCTACCACGGCATACAACGTTAATTGTAGAGGATATGGTATGGTCTCTAGCTAGCTAGTCTAACGTTGTACTTAACCTTTCGAGTCATAAATCAATTCACAAGTCATAATCTGTTTATTATATTAATTAGCAGCTTGATGGAAATGATTTCTACCACAACGTGTGTACCCAGATTGTTTACATCAAAATCACACAAATATTCAGAATTTGTAACAACTAATATAGTAAAATACATGGCAGATTAAATGCCAAAATAACAAGTCACTTCCTAAAGACATTCAAAAACACAAATTCTTCGTTGTTTCTCTCTCTCCCAGACCAGTTGCCAGATAAACATAAGAGTTGGCAAAGAAGTGATATCACCAGAAATAATACATGATAAATTAAGAAATGAATTATCACTATGCGTTATTTTTAACTAAAAATACATCGTCGTTTTATACGCGGCAAGAAATTCCAATAAATTTATACTTGTTAATTAGAGATATCACTTTAACTAATTTTAGAGCTGATCTTTGCTCTTCTGTTACAATTTTTTTTTGTCAAAGAATTGTAATTGCAATTGAATTAAATCAAGGCAGAAAAAGCTGATTAAAAGCTCAAATCAAATTTGCTAATCTAAGCCATTATTTTTTAGTCAAACTTCTTCAATAGCTCATGTGGAAGCTTCGTGCTCAACACACCTACATCAAATTTATCACCTTTGAATGTCACTTTTGAATATTTCTTCTTCTTCCCCTTTTTAGGTACCTAAAATTAAACAATTTCTTACGTAATTTCTGCCATGTTGCATTTAACTTTCATTGAATCTATTTAAGACAAACATGCTCAAGTTGCAGTTATGCAAAAAAAAAAATGTACCTATTTGACTACACTTTAGATAAATCATATATAATACTAATTAATAAGTGTCACCTAATTTATATAAAGGTTATATTACATAAGCTATGCATGATTAATCTAACTTTCAGCTAAAGTTTATATTCAAATGATAATTTAATACTCCATAGATACCAAGAATTACAAATTTGCAATAGAACTCCAGTAGTTAAGATAAGTTGTACTGTACCTCAGGAGATTTTTAATTAATGCTGTTCCAAACCCAAACCAAAACCCAACCCAAAACCAGATTAGGCCTTCAAAAATAAAATAAGGCCACTTGCTAGGGCCTGAAAATGCATGCAAAACATGCATGCATGGATATGTAGTATGACCCCGAATTCGCAGCCTCTGAGATATCTCATATTTTGCACGACTTTTTGGAAAGTCTCAACCGTTCAAAACTATTCTGCACGAATATTAAAGCACAAATAATACTGGCCCCCGCGCTATCCCCGAATAGGCACCTGACACGTAGGTCGCGCAAAATATAAGATATCTCAGGGGATGCTCTCCAGTCTCCCCCCTCACTCTTCTATTTTTTTCCCTCAGTAGAGAGAGAGAGCCCCATTGTTATGTATGGAAAGAAAATATAGGCAGGATGAAGAGAGAGAAAGTGGAGTCGAGTCCCATTTATAAGTTTTGACGACGCCCCGTTGATGAATTTTAAGACCCTTTTGTTTTGTTTTGTTTTGTCTTTCTCTCTCTTCTCTTCTATCTCCAGCTTTCTCTCCTCTCTTAAGCAAACGCTTCCTCTCCCCCCACTTGAAATTCCACAAATACCCTCCCCTCTCTGTCTAGTACACTTGTAAAACCGCCGACTTCTACGAACACATCGCCTTCGCCTTTTTTCTTGGTAAATCTTCCCTTTTCTTCGAATTTCTGTGTTGGGTTTCTCTGTTTCAATCTTCATAAAAGTTAACAGGAGGTTTTAAGATGTATTAATCAATCGCTAGAAGAATAGAAAATGTCTCCTTTTCTTCTCTTTGATTTTGATCAAAGTGGTTCGGTTCTTTTTGGGGGTTTTGGGTTTTCCGGTTTATTACTAGTGACGGAAAATCGACATGCATTTGTAGAGGTATTGTCGTAAGAGACTGTTTTGATCAACCTTTTTATACTAAAAATCTAATCCACTGTGTCAAATATCTGCAGTTTCATCTCAATTTTATTATCTTTTTAGATATTTTGTCGTCTCAATCTGTTGTTAACTTGTAAATTTGGTATATTCTCTGTTTTAATGCACCCGATATAAATTCTTATTTCTTTCTCTTTTACAAAAGATAATTATATTACTACTTGTGGGATTTTTGTCTCCAGATTTTGGGTTTTAGAAACAAAGATACATGGACTTTAAATTGCAGGAAAACTTGTTTATTTGTTTGATAATATTTTATAATCTTAGCAAAAATAGCTTATTTGTCATCTAAGCAAAAGTGTAAAACCTTTGTTTCTCCTTTGTAGGCTCCTTAATTAATTTCTAGAAAAAAAGCTGGTTGATATCCAGCTTTTACAGGTGTGTTACACAATGAAAGGAGTTGCATGTAACCACAATTACGAGGAACTCAAGGAGGATTACAAGGAACTCGGGGTGCTAGTAAATGGGATGCCACAATCTCCCTCTGACAACTCTATTCAAGAGACATCAAACTCGCCATTGGACAAAGTTGGCTTCCAAACTAATGAAAAACACTTACCCGCTTACAACTTACCGGATGAGGAGCATTTTGCAACTACATTTTCAGATCTGACCTTAACAGACTATAACGAGAGTAGTCCCTCTTGGAGGGACCGGGACCCCCCGTTGGATTCTTCTTTTGGGGCTAGTTATGACGGCACAAGTTATAACAGCTCTATACCCCATTATAGCCTTCCAGTTTATAACCTGTTAACAAAATCTGATTCTTCACAAAACACTCCAGTTTACACGTGTAATCTTCCAGTTAATTATGCCAACACAAGAAGGCTGGCTGAAGTGCCCGGTTCGGCAGATTTCTCGATTTTACAGCGGTACAATGCACGATACCGGCTAATGTACCAGTCCGATATGGCATTTCATGAAGAAGAGGCCAAGATGTACTCTAGCAATGACCACGTGGATTTTCAAAACATTCGCCAACCAGGACCCTCCAGTCATGAACTGTACCAGAGGAACACCCAGATGGAGACGAGTGCTGATTATCAGAGCATTTGCCGTAATGGGTACAACTCGGAATTGTTGAATGGTGAGGCATGTTGGGTCCAATATGGTGAGGCACGGAGGCATCCGGTGTTCAACCAAGCATTTAGCGAAAGGACTACACCAAGAACACATGGGCTGTATCCACAGAGGATCTCTGAGCTGGTGAAGGATCAAAACGGGTGTGTGTTTTTGCAAAATGTGATAAAGGAAGGGAAACCACTCGACGTAGAGAAGCTTTTTGGAGATATAATAGGCAATATTGTGTATTTCATGATTGACCCGAGTGGTAACTATAAGGTTCAAGAGTTGCTTGATATATGCAATGAAAATCACAAAGCT
The DNA here is from genome assembly GCA_033356055.1 of Carex pumila. Taxonomy (NCBI): domain Eukaryota; kingdom Viridiplantae; phylum Streptophyta; class Magnoliopsida; order Poales; family Cyperaceae; genus Carex; species Carex pumila. Next base: position 145,075 of record JARJHM010000514.1, on the reverse strand, counting down.
CGGATTGTTTATGAAATTACGAAGGTACCTGGCCAGCTATTGTACATCTCCTGTGATATGCATGGGTATGTCTTTGTCGAATTTTCAAATTTAATGTTCAAATCCCAAAAAAAATTATATTTTCCATAGAAAAATGAAATATGTGCATGACTGTATACTTATATTACCTCTCAACAAAATGAAACCACCTTTAGCATAAGTCAGATTGGACATACATTGCCTTTGTCACATTTCTAGGTGTGTAAAGTGATATTTTTCACAATTTTTCGTGGAGGTATTCATTATTTTGAGGTTTCGTTACAAAATTTTAATTTCATTTTTGGAAATTGTAGGACAAGAGCTGTACAAAAGGTGATCGAGTCGATTAAACGGATCCCCTTCCTTATTCCAAAAGTCATATCGTCATTAAACCCTGGCGTACTTGACCTCATGACGGATGCCAACGGTAGTCATGTCATACAGAGGTGTTTACAACACATGGATCCTGAGTGTACTATGGTGAGAATTAAGTATTGCATTAAGAAGTGGATTATTCTACTACATATTTATTATTTTTTACACTACAAAGATGTAGATTTTGCTTTATTCCTATAGTATTTTTCCAATTAATGTTGTTTAACTAATTGACATTTTTGGTTGGCTGATTCCAAGAGTATTGCTATATTAAAATCCTTTATATTGGTTATGTTGCAGTTCATTTTAAAAAAAGCACTAGCACACTGTTTTGACCTAGCCAAGAACCGGCAAGGCTGTTGTGTGCTCCAAAAGTGCATACAACACTCGACAGAGAACATAAAGTACGAATTGATAAACAAAATCACTGCCCATTCTCGTATCTTATCTGAAGATCCGTATGGGTAAGCTCTCTTTTCTGCCATATTACACATTATAAGTATGTCTGCTGTGTACTGTTCATGAATTGTTGACTTGGCTGCACTGTTGACTTCTCATAGTGTACCATTTAGTTCTTGTTTGAAATAAAAAAAGGTTCCATTCAACAAACAAATTGTATTGTAAAATACATTCTCTCAGTGATTAACAATATATATACTGTAAGAAAAGCACATCAATAAGCAGAGGAGGGATTACACGCATGACCTTGATATTGTCTAATTTTTAAGCATATCCCTGCAAAAGTTGAGGAATCCGGCACAAACCCTTACAAAACATTAACTGCATGCTTTGTACTTCCCTTTCCCGTGTCTCCGGTGTATAAATGTAGAAGGAAAGAATATGGTTACCATGTTTTATGGGACCCATGAATTATTAGCAGGGCAATGCAGGATATTTGATGATGTAGCCTTTTCTGTTACCTTGAGGAAGAGAGCGATCTCTCGATTACATTTTTTAATACTGGAAATATGTACTTGGTGCAGGAATTACGTGATCCAATACATAATAGATCTGAAGATGCAAGCGTTTACTAACCGCATAGTGAACCAGCTTACTGGGCGGTTCGGGGCTCTTTCAATGCAAAAGTACAGCAGCAATGTGGTAGAGAAATGTCTCAAGCTTGCTGGTGAAGCTGAGCGCGGAAGGATCATCAGTGAGCTGATTCTCAAACCTGATGAGCTTCTTGATATTTCTCTTGACGAATTTGGTAATTATGTAGTTCAGACGGCCATCTCCTCTTCTAAGGTACGTAATTGTAGTTCTCATTTCAGTAGTTGTATTCTAAGGTAATTGTTAATTCAGAACGGTTTATTTTATTTGAAGGTAAACCAAATTCACAGGCAGGCTTCCGTTTTTTTACTTCTTTTGATCTTAGTTTTTCAATTTCTATCGTTGCTCTTAATGGGATGGTCGTGAGTGGTGGGTATAGTAGGTAATAACCAGGCCGTATTCTGGACTAACACCTTAACTATTTTTTTTTTTTTTGCATTTTGTTAACACTTTTTTTTTTTTGACTGATACTAATTTATATTTGTTTTATTTTTTGAAGGGAATGATTCGTACAGCGCTGGTGGAGACCATTAGGCTTCATGCTCCTGCACTGCGTAACAGCAGCTTTGGGAGAAGGGTTCTGGCGAGAATCGGCATGAAGAATAAGTGAAGTGGAATCTCTCTTTGTATCATCTGGAGGTTTTGCACAAAGATGCAAATGTTGTTTGTACTTGTAGCAGCATTTACTTTTGAGGTTTATAGCAAAGTAAAATAAATGGTAAAGTTGTTTTGCTTTCTTGTATCAAGCATAGGTTTTTGGGTTTGGAGGCTGTAGTTGTGTGCCATTTATGTTTCGTATAGGTTGTACTGCTATCATGGTTAACAAGTTTGTACTGGTTGGCTTGGATATTATATAACTAAAGGTGTACATTCATATAATATATTGTAGTTTGTTGGATAATATTTTTATTATGCTTGCTTAATGTGTGGCTTTTGCTAACTTAATTCTATGATATATGATTTGGTTATAAGATGGTATTGAAATGCACAAACTATTTTCTAATTGCAAAACAGTAGAAGCTTTTTTTTACCCCGAGGAATGGAATTTTTTCTTATAAACCATAATTATATATATAATTTTTTTTATAAAACCAACATGATTATTTTTATTTTTTTACAAAAATCATAAGAACTGAAATATCATTTCGGTCCGAATTTTTTTTTTTTGAGATTGAAATGGCAATTCGGTCTGAGATGTTTTTATAATTTTTCAACTTTTTTTTTCTCAAAATCTATGAAAACGACTTGGACTGAATTGTCATTTCAGTCCTCCCCAAAAAATGAGCATCTCGGTTCTTATGATTTTTGTAAAAAACAAAGTAATCAGGTTCTTACGATTTTTGTAAAAAACAAAGTAATCAAGTTGGTTTGATAAAATCTATTTTTTTATTTATGATTTATAAAAAAAATTCCAAGGAATGTCACCGTTTTTCTTATTGAGACGGTTCATATCATATGATAAGGCAATTGTTAGAAAATGGATGCAGAATCAATTTTGTAATGTAATTTTATTTTATAGGAGGCTGAAAAGTATTGAGAGGGGGATAATATAGGTGGTTAGTAAAAAAAAAAAAAGTCTAAGGACTGGTTATTCAGAGGTCGGAAGTTTGAGTTCTTCTCACAACTTCAGAATTTTTTAAAGCTTTAAAAAAATAAAAAGGTGGAAAAGTATTAAATAAAAATTATAAAGTGTTATGAATAAATAATAAATGGATAATCATTTTGCAACTCTCAAGAAAACTCATCACTTTAATTCTTCTGCTTGTAAAAAAAATATGTTTCATCTTCTCATATTTATTAATGACATTAATTTAGATGACTTTTCATTTGTAATTTCTAATTTATAAATGAGGAGGGATCAAATGACACCATTTTTTGGTGACATGGAATGACACCGTCCATTTTCAAAGTCCAAACAGTCGATCCAAACCGTTCAACTTGATGGATATGTTAAAATGTGCTTACAGATCAAATTTTACATTTTTCTGAATTTTTTTTTGGTTTATTTAGAGGGGTTTAAAAATTCAACGGTCTGAATATAGCGATTTTGTTAAATACTTAATAAATAGTAAAAAAATTCAGAAAAATGTAAAATTTGATTTCCAAGTTACTCTTAATATATTTATCATATTGAACGGTTTGGATCGACTATTTGAATTTTGAAATTTTAAAAATGGACATTGTCACACCATGTCACCAAAATAGTGGTGTAATCCGATCCCTCCTCTTTATAAATAAAGACTTTGTACATTTTTTCTATCTTGTTTTTTTTTTCTTTATTTCAATTTATAATATAAGTACAAAAAACAAAAATGCTAACTTTTAATTTATGAAAATGACTTTATAGTTACTATTTAAATCCAGGGGTGAAATTAGAAAATTTGAATAGAGAGTTAGTAGAAATTGAAACCATGATCTTACACATACCAACTAGAACTCAAACCACTAAATTACTATTATACATTTGTTATTTTATGAGGGAACTAGACTATATAAAAGTTCAAAAAATTGAAAATTTTAATTAAAATTTAATATACATAATTAATATTTTTTAAAATTATAGGATGGCTTAGAACGTAGATCCGCCGTGTCTAAATCAGCTCACGAGGAAATGAAATCTGCTGAAATCCTTGAGGATTTCAAGAATCTACTGAAATTCCAAATCCAACCATTTAAGTTTTTTCATACACGAATCTCAAAGCAGATAGCATTTTATGCACAAATCACGAAATATATAGATGGTTGGATTGAGAATTTCAGGATCCTGAAATCTCCGTAAATTCCAGCAGATTTGTTTCCTACGAGGAGATAGTTCAAGGTGTGGCACGCACGACTATATATAGCTTATTAACGAGTTAGGCTAATATGACACTAGTGTTATATAAAACTAAATAATACCACATCTTAAACTCTTAGATCTGCTTTAAGATCCGTAATATCCACTTTTACTGTTCAAGCACTTAATTTTGTACGGATCTTAAAGCAGATCTGAGAATTTAAGATGTGGTGTTATTTAGTTTTATATAACACTAGTGTCATATTAGCCCAACTCTTTATTAACATCATAATTAATGAATTATTACCTCATAAGTCATAAGGATATGAATTCTCAACCTGTCAATAAAATTGCTGTTTATATATTCATAGTATTGGGTTAATTTTTCCGAGTCTTTAGCTTAGAGTCATGAAACTTGTGTGATGCTATTCATTTTTAGGCCGTCTTCTGTCTTCCATCTGATTTACTTTTCTTAGAACGGAGATCATGAATCATGATCATATTTTTCAATACCGCCACCTCATCAGGAACAATTATCCTCTCCAATATTGTACAAGATTCCCTTCATTTTACGGTTTGAGATTAACTCTCAGTCGCTTTGAGATTCATACTAACGCAGAGAGCACTATTATTGGACTTTATGATTTATGTCAAGTTAAAAAGAACGGTCCAGATCCAATAATTCTGAGGCCCTGCTCGGATTTTACTGCTCGTGTGGAAAAAAATTCACTCTCTAATTTTACTGTTCATGTAAGAAAAAAAATTCACTCTCGGACTTTACAAGGGCCTGTTCGGATGTCAAATAATTATATGGGATAAGATTTGATGGGAATGAGAATCTATTTTTGAAAAAAAGGGGAACCCATGAGTGCGGGAACGCACATGATTAATTATGATAATGTATTGACATGGGTGTTCAGTTGTACTATAGAATTAATTGTGGAAAGTCTTATGTTATTTCTAAAATGTTTGATATTTTACTATTATTTTTGTTAATAACATTATTAGTAATGTAATTAAATAATATATACTACAAATTAACATAACACTACTTATTACTTATTATTTTATAAAATATAAATATTTTTATAATTAAATAAAATAAGAATATAAGAAGACAGGTACAAATAAATTAAAAAAGTATTTATAAAAAAATAAAAAAATAAGATATTAATAATTTTTAAAACTTACGATTACAATTATATTGTGGGAATAGTTATAAGAAATCTTATTTTTGTTTCTAAAATATTTGATACCAATACAATTATACTTATTAATAATTATTAATATAATTAAATAAAATGATTAAATAATGACGTAATATTTTTTTTGTTAATTATTATTTCTTAAATTAGAATTTTGTAACCAATTGTTCTTTTAAAATGCATTAAATGTTTTTAGAGTGTCTTGCATTTATGCTTATTTTTAATCTTATGTTTCAATTCTTATATTAATAATTTTAAACTATACAACATGACAAATAATAAAATATATATTTTATTTTCTTTACATACCGCGGACAAGTCTAGCAGCTTTTAAAATTTTCAACTATAAAGTTAAATCAAGTTTGATATTAATAATTATGATAAATTAGTTTAATCAAGTTAAGATACAACAAAAATTATTGGTCTTCAAGCTTCATAACAGTTGATCCATTTGGGAAAAAAAAAAAAATGAGCTCCAACTAAATTTGATTTATCCCATTAGAACAATGCTTTTGAAAGAGAAAAAGTAAAGTGTGTGGGAATTTAATGGAAATTAAATGGGAAAAATCCTTAACATTCAAACAGCACAGGGAATCAAGTGTGTAAGTGTTACCTTTCCCCATCAAATCCTAAGCTGTTGAACAGAACCTCAGACTGAATTTATTTTTCTCACATGAACAGTACAAAATAAGTTCAAAAATTTTTCGATTTCATTCCTATACCCATTACTGAGTTGAATAGGACCTAATACGGTACCGGAAAGGATCTGAGTTCTCTCATCGGTACCTCGGCTAGGGGTGCAAACGAGTTGGATATTACCTGACCGTATCTGACTTCGTATCTGAAAATTTAATACAGATATTTGATATCTGAATATCCGTGCGGATACAGATACAAATATGGTTTTGAATTCTGTATCCAAATAGTAGATATATATTATATAATTTAATATGTATTTTGAAAAAAATTATGTTATTCACTATTATAAAAAGTAGATATCCGTATCCGTATCTAGTTAATATCTGATCCGTATCCGTATCCAAAAATAAATACGGATTCGGATATGATTTTACCACTATCCGATCCGTTTGCACCCCTAACCTCGGCTGCTAAAATTAATTTGACTTGATTTTCTATGCCACGTATTTTATATCTCGAAATGTGGCATTCGTTGAAAGTTATTCTAGTATACATGATCTTTGTCTATAGCATTTTTAACCCACGTTTTTAATATTCATTATTTATATGAAAATAAAAAGATAAAATTGTAAACGTGCTTGTATTTTATTTTTAAAAATATATATAAATTGGTTCTATATTTAGATCAATTCACTGTTTTTTTTTCCAATTATGAAACAAATTTCATTTTGGAACCAAAAAAAAAAAACACACACACACTCACACTCACACCCCATAGTATCATATTCAATTGTTGAAGAGTACATTTGTGTTCCTTAGTTTTATATCTCATCCAAAATATTCATAAATTGACACCACTACAATTTTAATAACATGCACCTTTTTTATATATAAAAATAATTGCAATGTGAGCCCCAACCGATTTCATAGAAGCCAAATAATGTCATCTGAGCACATGTATCAAGATTTAAAAATTATATGCATCCAACTATCAAAATTAATCACAAGTTTTTTTTTTTTTTTGGCAAATAGCCCCTACCAGATATTGTTGATTTTTTGCTTCCTGATAACTGCATAAAACAAATTTAAAATTATTATTCCTACTTTTGACGTGAATGTATTATTCTCAATGATTTAAATAGCATTTATCGCGTTATAGCGGCCGGGTTAAAAAAATTGCACTATACCTAAATAGCGGCGCTATTTGGACATTGCGCCATAGCTTTTATGAGAGAAAAACGCTATAGCGTGCTATTTAGAACACTGATTATTCTATTATAGTTTGAAAGAAAATACGATTAATAGTTTATAATGGTATAAAATTTATGAATGGGGAATGAGAAATTTTGTATCTATATAAATGATTAAATTTGTACATATAAAAATAGAGAGTACTTGAATTGTAACAAATATAGAAAAATTTGACTCAATGGTCAAGATCTATGAGTATATTTTATTTTAATAAAAAAATAGACGTTGAAGGAAAAATTTGGAATGTAGAGGCCACAGAAAATCAGATAAGAAATGAATCATAATGAAGATCCAAGTTTTAAAAAAAAAAATAGAAGGATGACCTCTACTGAATTAAAAAAAAAAGATTTGACTCATTAAATCAGATCAATTTAATATCGTATTAAAATGTGGCATATAAACTTCTCATTTTTCACCATTTAAAAATATATATATATATGGATTTAGACTATTGAGAGAGTTAAGACCAATCCATATATTTGAATCGGACTCATTAATTCAGATTTTTCTAAATATATTGAAAATCGTGTACTCTTTCTGTTTTTGTAAATATTAAAATAATAATTTCTATAGATAGAAATTTTTCTGGGGAATGGAGTGAATAGCTTTTTAGTTATAGACCTGTGGAAGCTCTTTTCCACAGTGCAATAATGCATCGGGAGCAAGCAGAGGCAGAAGCAGAAGCAGAAGCAGGGTGATAGTGATGTTAGACAAGATGTACCAATCGATTTGTACTTCATATGATCCTCCGTATAAAGTTCACAAATGACAAATCGTAATCAATCATAAGTTAGAATAAGTTAGGGAAATGGAGAGTTCAGTAATCCATGAGTTTTAGTTTTATGCTTTTGCTGCATTTTAGTACAATGGCGCATCGAATGCTCTGTTCGGCAGCATCAGAATTTTGTGAAAACTAAAATTATTTAGCTTATAAGAAATAAGTGAAGGTAGATGTTCAGCAAATGATGACTTCCTGATATTTATTTTATTCTTTAGATAACATGGTTGCTATGTGAGCATACAAAAAAAAGTTGGGGTATATCATCTCTATTTTTTTAGAAGTAATAAATATTATGTTAAGTCAACAACTTTAATAATTATTTTTGAACATTTCTTAATTTACTTTATATATATATATGAGATGGACTTGGGTGAGACGCGGAGCACCACACGTTTGTACTTCACACCATATTTTTATTTTGAAAGTCCAAACAACCGATCCGAACCGTTAGATGTGATCTTCATATTGAAATGTGCTTGGAGACCAAATTTTACATTTTTTGGAATTTTTTTTACTATTTATTAAGCCATTTTAAAAATCTGAAAATCTGGGTGAACAGTCAAAATTTATGGACCACCGGATCAGCGATTTTCAAAGTGGCTTAATAAATAGTACAAAATTTCAAAAAATGTAAAATTTGGTCTCCAAGCGCATTTCAATATGGAGATCATGTTGAGTGGTTCGGATCGGTTGTTTGGATTTTCAAAATGGCTAAAATGTACTATGGAGCACCAAACGCATATACTCCGCGTCTCACTCAAGTCTATCTCTCTCTCTCTCTCTATATATATATATATTTAAACAAATTACAAAATTTAGACTTTATTGAATTGTTTATATTTATGAATATAAACAAGTTATTATGCATACAAAATATAACAATCAATTTTTTTCACATAATTTGATTTTCTAATTATAAAATAACATTCTCACTGTAAAAAATATAATGTTTTTTGTTATTATTTTAATATCATTATTGAAAAATCATAATTATTTATAAAAAAAAATAATTATAAAAAAATCATAATAAAATATAAACCTCGATCCGTTCTTATTTCTATACATAAACATTTTTTATTTTATTTGTATACATTTTAGTAATAATTTTTAATACATATTTTTAATACATATGTTTAAATGGTTAAAATCAATACAGAACATAACACTACACTATTGAAAAACAATAATTAAATAAAAATCATTTATAACTAAACTAAACTAAAACAATTAAATAAATATACATATTTTAAAATAAATAAAGATTTTCCACAATTAATCCCACGATACAAACGAACACTCATTTTCTCATATTCCCATAATTAATCCCGTGCATTCCGTACTCATGGGTTCCCACTTTTTCAAAAGTGAATTCCTATTCCCATTCCGTAATCCCGTGACATCCGAACACGCCCTAAGTGTATTAATACTAATCATAGATTATAATCAATGTAATTATATATATCAGATTCTAAAAAGGTTTAAATGAGTGAATTGACTTATACAATGCAAGGTGATATCAGAGTAAACTAACCACACATTGCAAAGTGATAAATGAGTGAATTGACCACACACTGAAAAGTAATATCATAGTGAACTAACCACACACTGTAAAGTGATAAATTGGTGAACTGACTACACACTGTAAAGTGATAAATTGTTGAACTGGCCACACGCTGAAAAGCAACATCTTGTATTTTGTTCAATTAAAATTTCTTGTACTTTTAAATTAAGTTTTGTTTAATTTTTTTTAGTTTCGTGATTGATCAATTATTATTGTAACGTTGAAATACAATTTGAAGTTATTATTAGTTTTGTGTTTCATTTTTTGTATCCATGTATTTTAAAATATTTTTGCTTAATTACAATTTAATGATAGAATTAAGTGCGTCATTTTGAACAAAATAGCTCCACATATTAATATTTGAAGTTATGGATTTCTTTTAAACCATGCTGAAGCTACACGAGTTGGAAGTTATGAATTTAATTGGATAAAATTATTACGCTTGGTCACTTGGCCAAAATGAAAAACGGAGCTCTGACTAAATATTTTTTTACCAAGCATACTCACAGTCAAAAGGGAATTGGAGAGCTACTTAGAAATTTAATATGGTAAAAATCCATGGCGCCGAACACTTCTATGGTAAAAATACCAACTTGTTACTTTTACTTGGAGAACCTATGAGAAGTTATCTGTCGAACAGGCTCTGAGAGTCTGTTCGGTAGATGAGATTCTCATAGATTTTCAAGAGTAAAATTAATTTGTAGGTATTTTTTTCTTTGAAGGTGTTCGGCACATAGTTACATTTCCTAATTCAATTTCCAAAAAATTACGTTATTTTCTTTCAATGATGAATACAATGGGAAAAAAAAATTAGGTGGGAAGTTTGGTTTTTTTTCCCAATTGGTGGAGATGATAAGTTGCGTCATTAATTTTATTAAATTTACCATTCAAATTGAACCATTTTTTAGAAACAAATTTAATCAAAAGTCTAAGCCCCAGCCGAGCACAATTAAATTGTGTAAACAAAGCCTCAATTTAAATAAATTTTGTATCAACTAATATCATTTGGGCATTAATTTATGTCTCAATTGAGAGTTCAATCAGATTCTTAGACAAAAAAAATAAAAGAGCCAAATAATCAAAATAAAACAATAATTAAGCTTATTAAATTTATTAATTTGATAATTTTCACAATTTCTTAAATTGTGATTAATCAATAGTTTAAAATACATTAATACAAGAATTGAAATACAAAACTAAAAATAACTTCAAATAGCATTGCAATAGTACAATAATAATTGATAAAACACAAAGTTAAAAATAATTAAACAAAATAAAATTTAAAATTACTAGAAATTTCAATTAAATAAAAAGCACGAATTTGGAGCACGATATTACCTGGAAAGCTAAAAAATTCTTGCTTCTAATAATGCTCCAATCATATAGAACAAACAATACTTAAATAATTAAAACCATGTAGATAATACGGAGCTAAGAGTCAATTTAAGTAAACAAAACATAATTTAAAAATATAATACAAAGGCTAAAATTAATTAAACAAGCACAATATAATAATACAATAAATTATTACAAACATAATTAAATTAGCAACACTTAATTTTAATAGATTAAGCTAATTTTAGATTAGGTTCCTATTCAGACGTCTAACATAATCATCCCATATATAATTGGAGCATTATTAGACGTGTATAGCCAGTTCACTCATTTATCATTTTACAGTGTATAGTCAGTTTACTCATTTATCACTTTACAGTGTATGGTCAGTTCACTTTTGTATCACTTTTCAGTGTGTGGTAAATTCACTCATTTAAACTTTTTAGAATCTGATATTACTCTGCAGTGTGTGGTCAATTCACTCTGATATCACTTTGTAGTGTGTGGTCAATTTACTCTGATATTACTTTGCATTGTATAGTCAATTCACTCACTTTTCATTGAATATCATAAACAAATTTCCCACTTATCTAAAAAAAAGTTCATTTTATTCTTTTTATATTCAAATTTCACAAAAATATAGAAGTGATTTATGTATGTTCTGATAAGAACAAATTATTCATTTTCACGAAAATCTAGAAGTTGTCATTTTATTAAATTTATTCCTTTTAGATTCAAATCATTCATAACATACAATTTTTTTTTAGTAAAAATTAATAACATATTTATCTTTCAATCTTTCAATCTTCTATAATCTGAACATGCATTTTAATAACTTTGACTTCAAATCATCTCTTGTAAAGAAGAAATTTTAGACCAACATGTCTCTATTGCTTAGATTTTAAACTTTGAAATAAAAATACAGATACTCGGGGACGTGTCATAATCTCTACCAACACGCACCAACTGTCGAATCCGTATCCTCTCTGCTCTGGTATTGTAGAGGATCACTCTCACTTTACGGTTTGAGATTAAATCACAACTGATTTGGAATTCGGGTCGTAATAGGGGCAGCATTTTTGGGCTTTGAGATTCATGCCAAGTTAAAAAGAACGGTTCAGATCTAGTAATTGTAAAAGATTCCCTTATCAGGTATTGGAGAGGATGTGAATTCTCAACTGTCACAAATACTTGGGAGGCATCAATCCGAATGAGCGGTCAGACACGGGCAAAATAGGCAGCAATTGGCCACTGCATTTATGGTCGTTGTGGAGACAGAGAAATGAATTCATATTTCGAGGAGTCAAGTTACCAACAGTGGTAGTTGTGAACTGAGCAAGAGAGGATGCGGTACTGTGGAGTAGGTATTGTGGTAATAGAGTCGGAAGCATGAGGAATCAGGTCTTGGGAAGGGGTTCAGAAGCGGATAATGTTGATGTAATAGCATAAATAATCTTGTAATACATTAGGGACAGATGTTGTAAACACATTTATTAACACAATCTTGATAGCATCTACCAAGTTTTAAAAAAAGAAAGAAAGAAAAATACAGATAAGGAAGTGTGACGATATATTAAGAATTATGAATTTACGATAAGATCATGCCAAGAGGATATTGAGAGTTATGACAAGGTGGTTAAAAATACATCAAGAATTATGACAAGATATGAAGGTAAATATCAAGAGAAACATAATATTAAGGAATATCAAGGAGTTATATATTGTAGGGTATTATTTTGATATATTTCAAAAAGAGAAGGGATCAAATGACATCATTTTTTGGTGACATTGAATGACACTGTCCATTTTCAAAGTCCAAACAGTCGATCCAAACCGTTCAACTTGATGGATATGTTAAAATGTGCTTACAGATCAAATTTTACATTTTTCTGAATTTTTTTTTGGTTTATTTAGAGGGGTTCAAAAATTCAACGGTCTGAATATAGCGATTTTGTTAAATACTTAATAAATAGTAAAAAAATTCAGAAAAATGTAAAATTTGATTTCCAAGTTACTCTTAATATATTCATCATATTGAACGGTTTGGATCGAATATTTGGATTTTGAAATTTCAAAAATGGACATTGTCACACCATGTCACCAAAATAGTGGTGTAATCCGATCCCTCCTCTTTCAAAAATGCATTTTGGGTTCTATAAATAGATCTCACAAATACACTAAAAAAAGTATCCTCTCTCTCTCCATCTCTCTCAAATATTAGAATATGTAACACTTCTAATTTTATTAACTAAATTAAAAGGTCTATTTCAATCTATCCACAACCTAATTTAGAGTTGAGTCGCCAAATTATAATATATGATATACTTAATAATATATGTAAAAAACTTTCGAACTGTTTTAAACTTTATCACCTTCTAATGTTTCTCTATCAAAGAAGTGGGATGTAATTATTAACAGTTGCAAGACTAGATTGCAAAATTTGGCAGCATTATTATTTATTAGTCCTATTATTTCGCTGGGCATGCTAATTAAGCTTTCAGAAAAGAGAATTAAAAAAATAGTCATGCTAATTAAGCTTTCAGAAAAGATAATTAAAAAATAGCCATTTTGATCACCCATATGCCCCTATATGCAGGAGTGGATCCAGTAATAAAAAATGTAGTAAATTGTTTCTCATTTATTTTCAAATTTTATGTATTTATACATACTTTTCTATATATTTTATATATCTTATAGTAAAATGTTATGAATACTCTAAAATTTTATACATCTTAACCCTCATAGTATGAAAATATGACTACCCTAAGTTATATACACTCCAATTTATATGCTTCCATAAGATCAAACCATCCAATTCACCAGATAGCAACTATGAATAGTGATCCAGAACCACGGAAAATATAAATTGACGCTTTATATTTTCCAAATGGCTGTTTAATCAATTGTCATTTAAATCAAATTCCATTATCTTTTCACAATTAAAAAAATTAGCCTTTGGTCTAATAACAAAAACACATGATCTGTGAATTCAAAATCCATATAAGAAAAATCCTTTATTGTTGTTATTACAAAGGCATTAAATAGTTGGGTTGCTTGACCTCTAACCTTTGCTAAAAAAAAAAAAAAAATATGGCAAGCATAAAATATAAATCACATTTTCGAATATCTAATTTTAAAATAAATGTCTCAACAAAAAAAAAAATCAAAATTTTACAAAGGGCCTCTAATTCCCAAAGGAACCAGTAAATTTTGTAGCCCAGAACTCCATTTGGCAAGAAAAATTTGGGGCATAAACCGTTCAAGTGATTAGTTATGTCTCATAAAACCACAAGGATAAAAGACTGGTACGTTGGAATATAGTAATCTAAGTTCTAAATAGCACAACAACATGAGCCACAATTGACGAACAATCGACAACATGAAATACAACAAAAATTAACTAATCTATGCTCTGCCACCGCCCCTAAAACCACCACGGCCACGTGAGAATCCTCTTCCCCCACCCCTTGGAGCACCTCTACCACGGAAACCTCCACCCCGTCCACCACCAAAGCCACCGCCACGTCCACGACCCCTTCCTCCACCTCGGCCACCACCTCTCCCTGCAAACTGAGGCACCTGCTCCCCTAATAATGCAAAACATTAAGCCTCGCAAGAATTGCATTTCAAACTGTTGCAATAGTAAAGTATGGCACACTACCAAAATCTTTTGGCCCTTTTATCTTGAATTTCAATCTGTTGAGAATTGGGAATTTTGGGAATTGCATGAGAGTACCAATGCCAAAACAATATAACAGGTCTTTCATTAAATGTGCCCTGTCTCTGTCCTTGAAGTGACCCGGACATGTTTGATATTGAATATGCCAATAAGATCAAACTGGTCAAGACAATACACAGAAAACCCTTTATGTTAATTACCTCTGTATAATACAATATGCAAAATATATAGAGAGAAATATCGTACTTTGGTTGTGGGAGAAACCGCGAGAGGGGAAGCAACTTGGAAGGGTCGATGTAAAACTTGTCTCCTGCTGAGTAAGACGTCGCAATAATTCCTTCTTCCATTTTAACCGAGAAGCACTATATGAAAACAACAAGAAATAAGAAGAATATTTTAGCTCAAATAACAAAAGACACAGGAAAGAAATTGCTGGTAGAGGTACAGAGACGCTTATATATTAATTCCTGAGTACAACTAAATAAAATTATTAAGAAAGAGAGAATTGGATAAGTTCTGACCGATTCATTAATTGGGCCAAAGATCTCATCAACTTTTCCAATTTTAGTCATGTTTTCGAGGTAAATTGGTGCATTGAAGTATGGTATCTTCTCATTTGTCAACTTCGTCACTGCGAGGCCCTCACAAGCATGTAGAAATGACGCTACCTCTTCAAAATAATACAAGTAGGATTAATAGTTAAATAGTGTGTCAGATATATGCAATTTCCTCGAAACTTTACTCTTTTACAGCTTTACAACTGAGCAATTCTAAGTAACTTTTTATTCCATGGGATACTGAGCAATCATAGAAGACTCACCTGAGACTTTCCCCTTTTCAAACTGACACCTTAAATTACAGATTTGCAACAGAAAGTTTCTCTTAATTTGTAAAATTAGTGCTTGTTTTAGTGCAACAGAAAATAATATAAAACAATGTTAGATAAAGTGCAAGTAAATTCTGGTCCTCCCAAACCCTAACCAAACAGAAACATGAAAGTAACAAAAGTAGAACCCTCATATTTGCTCTAATTTAGTGACATTTTAATATACTAAAATACTTAAAAGAAAACAGGAACGTGTGTTCATGGTTCAGGAAATCAATAAAAGGACGAAATTTCAGATCAAATTAATTGATTTAAGATCTGGAGACGAACCTACGACTTCACTTGGAGGTCCTTCGTCACGAAACCCACCACCACCACGGCCTCCGAAGCCGCGACCTCCTCCACGACCGCCACTGAATCGTCCGCCTCCGCCTCCGCCTCTCGCACCGAAGCGACCTCCGCCTCTAGGTGGACGCATGGTTTGATTAAGGTTTGGGGTTTAGCTGTTTTGGTTTGGTGTTGGAGGCGGGGAGGGTTTAGTGCGTTGTGGTGCGGAGTTGGGGTTAGGGTTTATGGGCTGGTTCTGTCATTGTTATTTACATGGACGCGGTCTATTGAACCGATGGCGTTTTGCATAGAGAA
The DNA here is from genome assembly GCA_033356055.1 of Carex pumila. Taxonomy (NCBI): domain Eukaryota; kingdom Viridiplantae; phylum Streptophyta; class Magnoliopsida; order Poales; family Cyperaceae; genus Carex; species Carex pumila. Next base: position 128,937 of record JARJHM010000514.1, on the reverse strand, counting down.
AGACTAGTTCTAGTTCCGGGCATTGTTGTAAATAATGGTACCGGTTATCGGGTGAAAAGGGTATAGTCAAATGATTATTCAGAAATAATTAGAAATAATCAGTTATATTTAAAAATAATTAGTTAATTAATTAGAAAAATTTATAAAAAGTTTAGTTACTGCTAATGACTAATCAGATAATTAATCGACCTAAATGAACGTTTTTTACCACACTGGTTCCGAATTTAGTTGGACAACTTAAAGGGTAAAATTGAGTACTTGTAGGAACTTTTCATTTGTATACCTTGTATTTAAAAAAAAATGAGCAAAATTTTGTGAGATAATTTTTTATTTATAGAAATTAATAAATAAGATGTACGGAAATAAAAAGAGTGTTTGATTTGTAATATTTTTAGAAAAATTGAGATTAATGGTTCTAATTCAAAATTTTAATATTTTCTTATTATGGATCGGAACTATTGATCTAGATCTTTTTAAAAATGTTGCAAATCAAACACTCTTTATATTTCCGTATATCTTATTTTATTAAGTTCTATATATAAAAAATCTCCTTTTTTTCCGGACATCTGATATTATATTGATGTCAAAATTTTAAAATTTGAAATATTAATATTATCTTATATAAAAATTAAGATAGATAATTTTTTTGAGCGTGGAACTAACAACAAATGAATGATAATGTGAAACAATTTGTTGATGATTCATTAGAATTTGCATTTTGGTCTTTAATTAATGAAACTAGATGAATAAATAAATCCAAAGGACCTACTTTTTTATGTAAATATATATTGCCGAAACACATATATAACTACATCTAATATGATAGTGCAAAATCTTATTTAAAATTCATGCCCTATTCTATTCGACTTTTCTAACTGGACATGCCGGACTTTTACAATCTCTAATATGTTCCGGCCCGCTAGGCTTATATAGGCCGGCCCAAAGCCCATATAGGTTTCTAAGGTCCAATAGCAAGTATGTGGATCCGTATCCTCCCAGGTACTTGACTCAACAAAATTGAAACAGACGGTTCAGATTTAATATTAGCTGGTGCCTGTTCGGAATGACAGAGGGTGCAGTACTATTTATGCTTTAAGATTTGTGCCAAGTTAAACATTCCGATCTTAAACCGTCCAATTTAATTGTACTCAGTCAGGTAACCATAATTCTTAAGGGTGCGTTTGCCGATTTTTTTATTAATATCAAAAAAACAAATACAATTTAAAAAAAAATATACAAATCAATCCCGAATAAATTTCAAAAAATATCCAAACCGGTTATCCAATAACCAGATTTGGAACAAATGTCCGGTTAACGGATTCCCAGACTCAAAAAATAAATTTGGTTAACCGTTAACCGGAAAGTTATATATATATATATATATATTAAAAAAAAAATTCCAGTTAACGGTTAACCGGACTCATATATTTTTTTTTAAAACATGAATTTTTTTTATTGAAATATTAGAAATGTTGAATATATTTCTTTAAAAATAGATGGAATACAATATAATTTGATTTATTATAAAGACTGCAACAAATAACTCGGATCAATATTTTTCACACCGGATTTTTCGCAGTTGTAAGAAAAATTAATATATTTCTTTATGTGTTATTGGAAAAAAATAAAAATGCTTAGATTCTGAGTTATTGATCCCGGTTCAAAAGTCACTTCTATGTAATCCAGAAAATATTGTGATCCTTCTAAGACATTTAGTTTATGAAAAGTTGTATCTATTTTTCGAAAAAAAAACTTTAAGTTATTTGATTATTGTTATTAAAAAAGAATTATTAAAATAGATACAACTTTTTATAAATTAAATATTTTAGAAGGATCACAATATTTTCTAGATTACATAGAAATGACTTTTGAACCGGGATCAATAACTCAGAATCTAATCATTTTTATTTTTTTACCGGATTTATTTTTTGAGTTCGGGAATCCGTTAACCGGACATTTGTCCCAAATCCGGTTATTGGATAATCGGTTTGGGTATTTTTTGAAATTTATTCGGGATTTGTATATATTTTTTAATTTTATTTGTTTTTTGGATATTAATAAAAAAATCGGGTGTGTTTGGATGCTCAAAGAATAGAGCTATTCTCATAGCAAAGCCATCCAAATGTGAAACTAAAATTAAGAATAGTGTAGGAATAGCTCTATTCCTCTATTCCGTGAAAACGTCGGGTTAGCGATTTAGCACCCGCTGCTGGCCTTTGTTATTCCTAACATACAATGCAAACAACATTTCTACTAATCCAAAATAGCCAAAGTTAGTGCTATTTTGAATCTCTTGGGTTAGCACTATTCTCAATCACTAACCCAAAAATTGATATTCTTGCACTAATCCTTGCACAATCCAAACGGACCCTTACTCCATGTTTGGTTGTGGCTTAAAGCTAAGGTGGTATCTCTGTATTATGTCTAAATTACAGCCCTGATTTACACTAAAACATGCTTTAAAGCTTATAAGTGTGGATTTTTTACTTATATTTCGATGAAATGTTGTACTACTATGCTTTGTTTGGTATTTTGCAAGAAAAAGGGCAAAAACTGGATCTGACAATTTTTCATACGGCCCATATGACATTCCCTACGGGGCCGTACAAGATCTGCCCAACTACACAGAAGGTTTTCACAATAGAGGCACAAAGTCTCCAAGACAAAGCACAGGCATACGGCCCGTACGGGGTCCCTTACGGGCCGTAGGACGCTATCGAAAAATCTAGCTGGAATCTGAAATGAGTATAATTTAAGGAGGCCGAAAAGGAAGCCTCTTGGGACGTGATCTGGGCATTAAAAGAAGATATTCCATAGCAGGAAAAGAAAAATCTTCCCTAAGGGGAGCCAGGGCTTGACTTGGAGAGCAAGTAGAGAGGATAAAAACGGGAGTTTTGCGATGGATCTTCTTCGTTCCTCGAGTTTTGCCATGAGCTCCTTTATCATTATCTTTACTTGTTTTATTTGTTTTTTTTTTAGTTTCTAGGGCTAAGATGTAGTTTCTAGTTTGGTTTTGTTTGCATGCTCCTTGGATTTTGTGTTGAATGCTTTGTTTTTATCTTGTTGAGTAGTATTTCGATTGCTTTATTTGTGCTTGCTTGAATTGATTAGTCATCCCGTTAGATGAATGCGCACATCTAAGTGTTAGGAGCAAAGTCTATGACATTTAATCCAACCGAATAAAGTATATGAAGTAGGGTGAAACCAAGGAGTACCCGAAAGGCGAAACTTTCCTTGAGGTGAAAGTCCTTGGATACTTTTAGTAAACCGACAAGTAACTTAGATAAATTAGGCCAAAATGCGAAAGTTGAGGTTTAACACATCTAAGAGGGAAGTATTTGAGTCCGGTAATGATGTGAATTATTACTACACAAGTAATAAATCCTAATTTACCCTCAATTTGGTTGCAAGTGTACAACCTTGTCAAGTAGTACTTAGGGATCGTCTCCACAGGGACAATTCGGAATATTAAACCTAACCTAACTAATTTAATTAAGTAAAATGAAATAAAAGAAATTTGTTTGTTTTTATGATGGTTTGGTTTGTCGGTGATCAAATTTAATTAACTAAATTCTAGGTCTAAATGTGGTTTTAAAGCAAGAATGAGAAATTAGGGTCTCTTAGGGTTCCTATCCACTAATGTCACGATTAATTGATTTATTAAGGTTGTTCTTATAATTATGAAGGCACAGTCCAATGTTATCGGTATAAAGTGATATTTCTATGTTAATACCGTCTTTAAATTAGTATAAATGTCACCTCTCGGTACTTGGTTACACTAATCCAAAGTTATTAAGTCTTTTAACTGTCCCAATTGGTATAGAAAGCTATTCGTCACCTCTCGGTACTTGGTACAATTTTCTAACCTATCGGGTTAAGCCCGTATAAGACAAGCGTCGCCTCTCGGTACTTAGCCTATCAAATACCCTCTTCTTTATGGTCAGGACTAAATATTCAATTTCTCAATTGTAAATACCGAATCCTAGGGTTTCATGCAATTTCGATTAAGTCATCACAACCAAATAATATAAAGAAAAGATCATACTAAGGAACAAGTAAATATAATGTAAAATCAACTAATCCATAACATAAGTTTCAAGTTCTAACCCTAATCAACCCTAGAAATAACCTTAGCCAATCATGGCTGAAGCACACAAGAGAAATAACAAGTAAAAGAGTTCTAAAAGAAAGAAATCAATGTAACCGCTCGAAGAATTCGCTATCTTCTTCTCTCTCCTTTTGTCTCTCCTTTTTTTTCTCCTCTGCTTTTCTCTCTTTCTAATGTCTAAAATTCGTCCCCAAAACAGTTATGTCCTTTTCAGAAATAAAAACAACTAATAATAGCAAAAATCTCGCTCTGGAACTGTTTATTGCGGGCCGCAATAACCTCCATTGCGGGCCGCAATAATGATACAATTTTTTCTGTTCTGCAAATCTGTTCTGACTAGTTGGTTGCGGCCCGCAATAAAATAATTGCGGCCTGCAATAAAAGTGAAAATTCGCCAGACTTCGTGCTTTCTTGCTCCAGATAGCTCGTCTTCCTCCGTTAAGCTCCAAGCACTTGATTGCCTACAAAATAAACACAGCTAGGGCAGTAACTTGAACTTTTAAACATTTCTAACCTAATTAAATTCTAATTTCAACAAAACTCGGCTTAATTTACACAACAAACCCTAGGTTTCAACATATATCATTTTGGCTTATCAGGTAATCAGGTACTAAGCCAAAATGCGAAAGTTGAGGTTATGTATATAGATATGGTCGATAGAAACCCTAAACATTAGTATCAACGCATAAAACAGTAGCTGCAACATCAACTCGGGGTCCCCTACGGGCCGTACAAGAATCCGTACGGGCCGTATGCCTCGGGGCTGAACAGAAATGAAATCTGAACCCTGAAAACGCCTTTTTATTCTTATTAAACAAAACCCCAAAAATATTTATTGTTTTGAATATTATTATTTATCTTTTTAAAACACCAAAATCACATTTGCAACTTCTAGAGTTTATTTAATTTAAGTAAAGTCCAATTAAGTTTCAACCGTCCCTGTGGATCGATACCTGATAATACTATGCGATTAGGATTGTACACTTGCAGTCTAAGTCAAAAAGTGTAATCAAGGTTAAAAGGTACAGCTTGCTGTACTGAAACTTTGTGCATACTTCCGTGTGAACATAAGGCGGCCTAAATTAGTTATTCCAACTTAGGCTTGTCTAAATTATTCATGTTTGGTTGAGGCCTAAAGTTAAATTATAGCTTAAACTATTCCTTGTTTGATTAGAGTTGGTGGAGGACTAAAGTTTTAAAAGTCTAAATTGGTTAATTATTTATAATAAGACACTAATGATATAATATTAATATATTGATAATAATTGTAATATATTATATATTATTATAAAATTTATTTAATATATTAACAATATAAATATTAATTATATATTAATAATAAAAAATTAATTGTATAATTATAAATTAATAATTATTACTAATTATATAATCTTATTAAAATAATAATTCAATATATTGACAATATAAAATATTAATTATATAATTATATATTAATAATAATTATTAATAATAAGATACCAATTATATAATATTAATATATCAATAACAACTATAATATATTGTAATATTATTATAATAATTATTTAATATATTAATAGTATAACATATTAATTATATAATTACATAATATTAATATATTATTATATTATTATAATAATTATTTAATATATTAAAAATATAGGGTATTAATTATATATTAATAATTATTATTAATAATAATAAGATACTAATTATATAATATTAATATATTAATAATAACTATAAAATATTATAATATTATTATAATAATTATTTAATATATTAACATTATAGCATATTAATTATATAGTTATATATCATTAATAAGATACTAATTACACAATATTAATATATTAACAATATAATATAATAATTATATAATTATAATAATTATTTAATATATTAACAATATAAAATATTAATTATATAATTATATACTAATAATAATTATTAACAATAATATACTAATTATATATAAATAAAATATTATTATAATCATTCAAGTTAGGTTATGAGGTGGAATAAAAATTAAATCATGTCAGGTGACTTAATTTAGGCCGGTTCAAAAATCGATTTATGTCATCTTAGACCGATTCATTTAAGACATATTTGATAAAATAACGAGACCTATACTCGTTATTCCACCATTTAGGCCACAAAGGTGTTAATGAATTTATATTTTGAAGAATCCTGTTGTTGTACGAAGAGATTGAGCAGCACAGCAGCGAGAAAACGATTCTCACGTAATATCTCGATCGATCTCAATTTGTTCCCAATCTTGGTCGATGAAGGGTCCCAATCCCGCACCGCTACCACCTCCTCTCTACAGCCACTACAGCGTCGACCGCCGCACTCTCGCTCACCCCGACATCTCCGACCGCCACTCGATGCCACAACATGACCTTTTAGACCGCCGTGCGATACCACCAATGGATCCTCTCGACCGTCGCACGCTACCTCAGCCTGAGTTGATTGACCGGCGCCTCATAGCACCGCCTGACGGTCTAGAGAGGCGCACAATAGCTCTGTCCGACGGGTCGATTCGGACCTACTTCGCCTTGCCACCTGATCCACCTCCTTTTGCACGTGCGTACCACGTGCTTGATCGGTTGCCCCAGCCTATAAGCCAGTCTCAGCCCCACCCAAATCAGGGAGGCCCGGACAAAGCTGTTGGGTCTGAGGGGGAGCATGAGCGATCGGCTCAGAGGCAGAGCACGCCTAGTAATAGCAAGAGTGATAAGGACAGTGAGAGGAGTGGTGCCGGGCCATCAGGATCAAAGAGAAAGCACGAACAAGAAGAGGCACGGTCCTCAAAGCGTGAAAAGACCGGAAGCAGAGGTAATTACTTGAAATATACAGATGAAGTGTAAGATCTCTGTAGTTTCCATCCAGAATGTTGTCGGTGTGGATCCTAACCTCAAATTTGGTGAATATAGAGGAGCAGAAGAATTTATTTGTGCTATTCACTCAATGATCATAGGTTGCCTGTTTGATATTAATCAAATCATCTGGATGTTTATATTTGTATTAGTATTGGTAAATAGCAGTTTAATCTTAACCATACAATAGTGAAACAGGCTGGAATTCACTAACCCGTTTCATACATATCATATATATTTGTATTAGTATTGGTAAATAGCAGTTTAATCTTAACCATAAATATGTAAATGGAGTTCAAAATGAAGCAAAGTGAGCATATTCCCAAAGCTATGAGAAATAAGGAAGGAAAAGGTGATGTTATGGTACTGACCATGATTTGTTTACCTGGTATTAATAATTTAACGTTTAACCTCACCATTAGATAAAGAAAAGGAAAAGGAAAAGGAGAAGGAGAAGGGAGAGAAGGGGAAGGCTATACTGGAGGGTGATAAAATGGCTTTGTTGGATGCATTCCTCAAGATGTCAAAACTTGTCAACGAGAGCTCGAGCCAGAAAAGAAACTACCTTTCAGACGGTAGGCATGGTCCTCTACGATGCAGTGTTTGTGCAAGGTTTGGTCTCAATTCAAGATTTGAATATCCTTCTTTTGTTAGAAGTGGAAAATTTCCCCTTCATGACCTAATATGGCCATTTAACTAGTGTAATATCTGTTAACATCCCTTGTTATAGATGGATATGATAACATACATAATTAATTGATCCCAGTCAATTTTTTTTTTGTGGAATAGAAATCTGTTTGCTTTATTCTTGGAAGTCAGAGAACAGTATGATTCTTATGAGAACTTAACCCTACCATAAATGTGGCTAACCCATGTTATAGGAATCAATTAACTTGCTAGGAAAGTGAGCTACCACTGCTGTTCTAATAGTGCCTCATTTCTCATACAGCTATGAAAGGGAGTCAAAAGACTTTATAAACATGAATGCTCTTCTTTTGCACGCATACAATGCGATGAATCTTGAATTACTTGTCAAGCACCGAGCACTGCACAAGGCACTGTGTGTCCTCATGGGGTGGGACCCCTCAGTGGAGCCTACCAACTCAAAGGGGTACCAGAGGCTGTCTCTTGACCAGGCCCAGGCCAACAGGGATGACCTCGTGGTCTGGCCGCCAATGGTTGTGATTCAGAATACTAATTCGTCTAGTAAGAAGGATGGCCGTCTTGAGGGCATGGGAAATAAAGAAATGGATGCTAGACTTTTAGGTACCTCCCTTGACTTCTCTGCCTTTTCTTTTGGTACTATAGGTCTGGTGCAACTACACTTTAGTGTCGATGTGGATTGGTACTGTGCAGTATTTACTGTCTTGAAGATCTGCTTAATGGGGATAGAATGAAAAAGAAGTGAGAAAATACATAGTGGCACTATTAGTATGCTTTGTTACTATTCTTGCTTGTATGGTTTTCAGTTGGGTTTGTTAGGTGTCTTGTGGATGTTTGTTTTTGGAAGTATGGGCATAATTGATTAGAGAGTGAGGCTATGGTAATATGCATATTACGGATTGACCCTTGCTATGGATCCATATCTCTATATTTAAAATTCAAACAACTGGTCTGAACTGTTAAACATAATCTTCACGTCAAAATGTGTACTTGTACACCAAATTTTATATTTTTTAGAATTTTTTACTATTTTTTTATATAGGTAGAAAATCACTTCTTTTGGATGGTCAAGAATTTTCAAATCAATTGATTTTCTGTCTATCTAAAAAAATAGTAAAAAAACTTCTATAAAATATAAATACGGTCTGCAAGCACATTTCTATATGAAAATCATGTTGAACGGTTTAGATCGATTATTTGAACTTTAGAAAGGGAGATAAGGAGTCCATAGCATAGGACGTTGTGTAATGTGTATATTACCATAGCCACACTCTTGATTAGAAAGTAGGGGAAAGACACGAATGAAGAAGGAAAAGCAAACAAAATATGAAGTTTGAACTGAAAAACAAATGGAGTTATATAATACAGTGTAAAGAACTAGCAGTTATATACTATTCTGTTAGCTAGAGTTTGGTATTTCTGAACACTCTCTCACTGGAATATCCAATGAATTGCTCATTAAAAAAAGGAAAAATAAAAGGAACTGCATTTCTCAGATGCTTTTCTTCTTTTTCTTTGATCAGTCATCTTTATTAAGAGATTGTCTATTACTAGGATATAAAGCTTTCCTTTTGAAGGTTTGCCTAATCTGCAGTTGCGAAGAAAAACAAAATAACTGCCTTGTTGCATCTAAATTAACACCGTTACAGCACCAGTGGTACAAAAATGACAGAGGGGCTCATCTGAAGGGGTCGTTTGAAACGAATAAAAAGTTTTGGGGGCCAATTATACCAAATTATTAGTTCAAGGGTCATTTTCAGACTTCTCTCTAATATTATAAAAGATTATAGTGTGATATATGAAATTGTGGTGTTGAAATTTATTTATGGATTACTCAATTTGGGTAATGGGTACTTGTGTATGAAACAAGTATTACCAGCCTTGCTATTGGAAAAAATAATCTTACTCTTTAAAGGGAGCTAGCTAATGAGAGAAATTCATTAGTTGCATCTGTGTTATAGAATAAGGTATGGATAGGCTAGTCAGGTCAACTAAATAACATTTGCATCGTTGGTAATATGTATTTTGTTACCCATACCATATAAACTTTTATGTGGCGTACATCAGTTATTCATAGTGTGTGTGTGATAATTTTTAATTATATTTGAATATCCAGATTTAGGCTTCACAGGGGGCAAGTCAAAGTCTCTGTATGGAAGGGAGGGGCATCAAGGGGTGATACTTGTTAGATTCTCAGAGACCCTAGCCGGCTTGAAGGAAGCAGAACGCCTTTCAAAGCTATTTGAAAAATATGGCCAGGGGCGTAAGAACTGGATTGAAGTGCAAAAGGGCAAGGACAATAATAGAAGTAGTGATAAGTCAGTGGATACAAAAAGGGATAGGAATGAGAATCTGGTTAAAGAATATGGGTCAGGTGAGAAGCGGGTTTTGTATGGGTACTTAGCTACTGCATCTGATTTAGAGATGTTTGATTCTGATGCTAAGAAAAGGGCAGTTATTAGGAGCAGGAAGGAATCTGATTTCCCTGATAAGTAAGTTAAGAATGGCTTTTTTGTAATGTAATGACCAAGTTTTCATTTGGGTTAGGAGATTGTTGTAAAGGATTCTAGCCAATTTTAATTTTGTATCATTTACAGGGTAGCATAGTCCTAACATAGTTCTGACTTCTGACTATGTGTTTCTTAGAGAGGGAAAATGATTGATTTTTTTTTACTGAAAAAGGATACTTTAGAAACTATTAAGCGTACTCTTGGCAATGATGCAAATTAACTCGATACATTAATGAATTTTCAAAACAGCAACTATCGCATTATGTCCATCTCAAATTTTAGCTTGGACTTACCCTTGTATAGTTCATGTCCTCTGCAGTACCTCAAAAATTAAGATTGAAATCCTGATCGTCCGATTAGAATATTCGTACCAATACGAATTAAATGGTCCGAATTATTTCTGCAATAAATCAAATTTGAATTTTTGGAAGCATATATTATATTCTTCCTTTTTAGCTGAGCAAGAAACTAGCTTACAGCTTTCAAGCATTAATTTGTTTTTTATTTTTTCATGCGAAATTGTGAGCTTTGCCACTTTTTGAAAAAATCTGGGCCACAGCATGCTGAATGCGAATGCGTATCCTCGGCATTAACTCAAATGAGAATCTTTTGAGTTACAGAATTTCAACCGTCTGAGTTAAAAAATTTCAACCGTCTGATTTTAAAAAGAATCAATCTTACACTTGCTTATAACATAGGGTCTTTTAATATTAGTGCATATCTAATTTGTATGAATCTTAAAACGGACTAAACAGTTGAGATTCATTAACTCAAAAAATTTCCTCTTAGGTTAATGCAGAGATACGAATTTGCTGATTGCTGCCTCTGTTTCAAAAGCATCTCCCCAAAGTCAAGGTTGTCGATATTTTTTATTCATTGGAGAAGTCTGTTTGTTCAAACCAGACCGGTTGCAATTGAACCGGTCCCTTAAAATTCTGAATTCGTATCCTCTCAAAAAGAAATCTTTTGAATTAATTAATTTGGACCGTCCAATAGCTTTAAAAATCATGCCAATTTAGATCTACACAAATATTAAAGAGTCCATCTATTATAAGCATAGACCGGATGGACTCCGTTTAATTAATGCTGATAACGAGGACTCATAAATTATGGAGTCATAAACCTGGTTCACACCGAATGGGACCAATCTGATTTTACATTTTCGATATATCCCTTTTTTATGATAAGCCCGGAGGTAGGAATTTTTTTTTATAAACCATAAATAAAAGAAAGAAAAATTAGGAACCAACTTGATTGATTAGGTTTTTTCTTTTTTTGCAAAAATCATAAGTAACAGATAGATTATTCAGTACTAACTAATTTTTTTACGGTACTATAAAAATCATAAGTACCGAATAGACTATTCGGTACCAACTATTTAATTTTATGCAGTACCGAATAGCCTATTCGGCACCACCATATTCCACTCAAACGATGTGGTATTTTTTGTAGTGCCGAATAGGCGATTTAGTACTGAAAAAAATATATATATATATAGTTAGTGCTGAATAGCCAATTTCATACTTTAATAGTTTATAAAGAACCAACTAATCTAGTTGGTTTCCTAACATTTGTTTTCTATTTTTAGTAATAAAAAAAAAAAAAACTCTAGATGTAGAGTATTGTGGCCATATCGGGTTTTGATATGTCCAGAACAAAGTTGTGTTGTATCTACACATCGAAATTTCTAGACGTATTGTGCAATGTTGTACAATTCTCAAAATGAACACAACATATTTAACGATATAATATGGTTTGATATGATGTACTTCATCGCGCTGTGTTAGTACTTAAACGTATCGTGCTGATTTTTCTTTTTATAGATTTTAATAAATTGTTACTTTAAAAATATATGTCGAAGCATGCCGATCTTTTTTAATCTTGATAAAGTGTTACTTAAAAATATGTGCTAATGTTTAAAAATAAATATAATTATTAAAAAATCAGAAAAATAATTAAATTTTTAAAAAAAATTCCTTTTCTGTGTTGCGTTGTATTTCTGTTTTGGTATAATTTGTGAAAATATTTCTGAGTAACAAAATCGAATTTTTTTAGAAAACGTGTTGAACTGTATTCATGTCTAGACTTACTCTGTCTATACTTGTATGTTGTGTCATGTCGTATTTGTATCTAGACATGTTGTATTTAAATGTATCGATTTTAAAAAACTTTCAATCTTATTATTTAATTATTTTATTTTTTGCAAGAATAAATATTATTTGTTAAGAAATATCAGACTTTCAAGTTATGAGATAATGAGACTCAAATGTTAATAAAATCAGTCATATAAAATTTTCATACTATGAATGCAAATTAATTTTACAATACCTATAATCATTTACTTCATAGATTTACTATATAGAAATTATGCACAACACAACTACATAAATTTAAAAAATGAGAATGAATTGATACCAAACTTGTCTGTATTTGTCTCTCAATAAAATTAGAATATATTTATTGGTTCTTCAATCTTAATATTCTAACTCCACCCTTAACAATACTTTATTTAAGCTAGCTTTCTAAATACATATGTTTGATCTTGCTTGTTGAGTATGCTTTTTTATTACGTTAGTTTCTAAATACATATATTTAAGCTTTCGATTTGTCTTCTTGTGGGAAGGTATCAGTGCTTTTCTCTCTTGATGATGATTTGAGTTTCTATTCGCAATGACCTTCCTTTCGATTTGCATGTTTTAGTGGATAGCCTCTGGTTTATGACACCCAGAGCAAAAGGAATGACCTCGACACCTCACGCCAACCACCTCTCGTAGCACGAAGGGAAGAAGACAATGACGTAAATGACCTTTTTACCCCCAACGCTTAAAACACTTACCACTTGCATTTTATGCAATCAAAGCTTTGTGCTTTTACCATCTCATGCTTGCCAACGGGTATTTTTGATCATTCCAGTTCCAGCACTGTGGGAGGAAGGATCGTAGGGAGTCTTATTTTATATTAACTTGAATAGAATAGACCTAAGCTAGTGGGAGGTCCAATACAAAAATTATGCCTAGTCTAATTACTATTTACTAAAGATATTATCATTTATATGGAAGGAAGGTCACATGTTTTGAATCCAGCACTCATTGAAGATTATTAAAAACAAAAAAAAAAGGTAATTACCTTGACATTGGAATGCTCTCCAGTATTATATGGTACATGACATTGCAATACCCATAAGCAATCTTAATCTTGAATTACATTCTTTCTAGCAAATTTTTGTAACATCTCCGTTTTTTATACACTTTTTGACAAAATCAGATGCTTTCAATCATATATCTAAATGAAGAGCTAAAAACCATGTAAAGATTTTTGTACTCTTTGACCTCTTAATTTAATCATGCAGCTAATAGTTGATACCGCTCCTAATAACAAATTCTCCAAAATTAAATGCAAGCCTAACTGTTAGGTATTACAATATTCCGACCTGAAAATCGTCTCGACAAACTTACTTGTATTTTTAATTTCAAAATAGCATATCCCTAATACATCTCCCCCATTTTATCATTCGAATAATACCCACCACAAGACAATTAGAAATAACCTATACAAATTTCAACACCATTTAACTTTTTAATGTACATGTTCATTCAGCACAAGCTGATGCAAAAAGTTATTGTTGACAATTATTGAAGTCGATCCATTGCTCAATAAATATTACAAGTGAGCATCAATATAGACAAACAGAGTGAGTACAGGAACATTGTATACAACTACAGATAAAATCAATACTAAAACATATGCTAAATCCTAATAACCAAGAGCACAATATTATATTGAGCAAAACAGTTTACCTCTTGAAAGCCTGCAAAAAATAAGACAATCAAAATAAATTCTGTAAATATTCAAAACCAGAAGTTAAATTTAGTGAACAGAAATTAATGTAGATTTCAGAATCCATAACTATATTCTTTTCACAGCACAACAGAATTATCAAACATGTCCTACAGAATACTAGAATAACAATTTATAACTATCCCCTCTAATACCTCTGATGTTATGTAGAACTAAAATCAGAAGTACAGTTTGGCTTTTTTTTTCTACAGAATTTAAGAACAAACTTGAATAATGTGTAGGGTTTACAAACATGTTTTCAGGTTTTGTAATTGTACATAATTACATATGCAAGTTGGAATTAATCGGACTCACATCATTATTCCTGGATGCCTCCTTCACTTGTTCGAGTATTCCTTCCTTTGCTTGAGCAGCTGCATAAATCACCAATAAAGAACAATTTCAAAAACATTTTTCTTTAAGCCCATTATTACTTTCAATATCAAACCAATATTAAAACAACTTACCTTTGTTTGAAACTTCGTTAATCACCTTGTTAGTTTTGACAGCAAATCTCTGAAATGCTTGGCTAGAAGAAGAACAAATGGTAACAAACCCAATTAGTTTGGTTGTACTAATAAGTGAAAATTCCAGATTATACTCAGGAACACAAAACTTTAACAAAAATAAGAAAATAAAAAGTTATAAAAGAATGTTGTTCCTCGACGTCCAATTGCAAAAATATAACAAATGCACCAGATAGCGAGAGGAAACCAATTTTAGCTTTATTGTTTTACAAGCACGTGCATATACATTTTTATCCACAGGCTTAACCAATAAGTAAAGCATATAAATTCAATAGTTTTAATGTATGGAACAGTAAACCTTAAAATCTGATGTGTATTATCCTACAAAAATTGATATAGAATAATAACAGGGAAAACAGAACTCAGCCCCTTAGATGTTCTTTATAAAATGCGATCATCTCCGCATTATCATTACAGGTTTGTATAGAGCTCATCACTGTTCTTGATCCCAATTACATTACAGATTTATAATACAGAAAAGATAATGGTTTTTTTTATTTGCGAATAACACCAAATATTTTGTGCATTCACAATTTAACAAAATTATAATGTTTGTAGCTCTTAAATGTATGTAGAAGCTTGTTATGTATGGACATTATAAAGTCCATACAGAAATGATAAGCAAATACAACTAGAAATATTGCTTCAAGGGAACGGGTCAATTGAGGATGGATTCCTCAACGACCAGATGATGAAGCCTAAAATCTAAATAGAAATCCATAAGATTCGAATCAGAAAAACAAAAGCGAGAAGACTTACTTATTTGCGAGCCCTTCGACGACGATCTCGTTTACAAGATAGCTCAATACTCTCCCCAAGAAGTTCCCACCCGCCATTTCTCTATGTCCTCCCCCCTCTCTAGCTCAGAAATTAGGGTTTCGATAACCGTATAGTGACGAAAGAGACGCCGTGCAGAGGCTGCGATGGCTAGGGTTGACAACCGACCTTTTCTTGTTAAATAGACTAGAAATAATATGAACAAACTATTTGGGCCTTGGGCCCAAGTATAATTCGAACAAGTGGAGGATAAATTATACGGCCCAATTAACATCCCCATCCGAAGCCCAATTAGGTTAGCAAAAACAGCAATGCTTTATCTTTTTCGCAAAAGAGGCCCACACGACATGACTAATTAGTTGAGAAGTCGAAAATTTGGGATTTACAAAGAAAACAAATCTGGTGCTTGATGGGGATGAGGTTGGTTGGTCTAGCATCAGAGGTATTAGAGGGGATAGTTATAAATTGTTATTCTAGTATTCTGCAGGACATGTTTGATAATTCTGTTGTGCTGTGAAAAGAATATAGTTATGGATTCTGAAATCTACATTAATTTCTGTTCACTAAATTTAACTTCTGGTTCTGAAATCTACATTAATTTTCAGCTTTTTAGTAAGGGTCCTTGCACCAGGTAAGGATGTTGCTTCCCTGATGAACAAGTAAAATTCCAAGTAAAATTAGATGACAAAATTTTGCAAAAATCTGATTTGAAATTTTTAGTAAACTTCTATAGCTGAAAATTAACAAGTACTTAAATTTTTTTTATCATATTATTCATAACGGACAATACAATTTAACAAGTACCTGTTCTAAGATGAAGAGAGTAATGGTTGTACCAAAGACCAGTTATTATTCTCCAAAGCAATAGACAAAGGTTCAATGTACCTAATGACAAAAATAAAGAACTTCTAAAAACAAATGATTTTATATTTTCTGCTTTTGGATTTGGAAAATATAATTCTCAATGTTCTTTTGTCAGTAATTTAAATTGCCATGTTAATTGCTGAGAATTCTGATTTTAGATCAGAATGAAATCATTTCTCTTGTAATCATCATATATACTTTTCAATGAAAAAAAAATGTGAAGAATTCATCATACATACCTTGTTATGCCGCCTCCTTGCGAGTTGCGACTTTAGCAAAATTCATTGACATCAAAGTCCTGTTAACCCTATTCCCTCTACAAAATATTCAAAGAAACAAAAAGTTGAAATAGAATTGACAACTTATTCCCTGAAATATTTATACAGAAAAAGTACGCATTATTTTGGTATTTGGTTCCACCATTTCAAGGTTTAAACATGAGACTCCTAGGTTATTTCAAATTGAAAACTGTCAAAACTTTAATTAGTTTCTGATTTTAATGCCATTCTATATCTCATAACAGTCAACAGGTACTTCTTCTATTATCAGAATTCAGAAGCTTGCTTCTATTTTCTATTAATTTTAAAAGACACATTACCACAAACTTGTATCACTAGAACAGGAAAAAGAACTCAAGCAACAGAAAAGCAAGTACCAAAGTGGAAGAGAGAGCAAACTAACCAGATATCGTGACTGGAGGAGTACTGACACCGTGGCGGAGCAGTGGCACCGTGGCGGTCCTGGTGAAGGACTGGTGGATGAGTAGTGAAAGAGACGGAGAGAGAGCGATCGGGTGGCGGAGAGAGAGATCGCAAGCCTAGTGGCGGAGGAAGCGATCTGGTGGCGGAGGTCGGTGGCGGAGTGAAGGAGAGAGAGAGCGATAGAGAGATGAGAGGGACAGAGGGAGGCGAGAGCGAGAGCGAGAGCGAAATGAGAATGAGACGCAGAAGAGCGTCTGCTCTGGGCCACTGGCTAGCCATTAGGGTTTCAATTTATTGTATTAAAATATAAGCCCAACGGGCTGCCCGTGGGCCTGGAGTTAAGCCCAGACTTTGCCTGGCCCGTCTTTAGACCCAGCCTTACCTGGCCCATCACAGAGCCGGGCCAACCGGGTAAAAAGCCCGTCGGGCGGATATTAACGGGCCTCCAGGCCAATCGGGCTTTTTTGCCATTCCTAGAACTTGGACCCGTAATATTGTTGATTTTTATTCGATTTAACTATAAAGCAATTGAACATGTTGCACTCCAGTATTTTTCATTCCTCTAATGGCTCTACAGTTGTTTTCATCCCAAGGGGCAAATTAACCCACAATTGCCTACTGACACATAATCGGAGAGCAAAAATCGGGTTCAGATAGTTTATTAGATTCGAATCCATTAACTAATCGGATACTAGATTTATCATAATCAAGTTCAGGTGAATTGGCCAAAGTAAATCGGAAACTAAGATTTTTTGTACTTAAAAAAAAATTATAAAATGTTATTATGTCAAACTAAATATACTCTAAATTCTTGTCACACACCATCTTTGCATCAGTTAGTTTTAATTAGAAAAAACATGTGACAACACTGCATAGTATAGCTAAGATTAAAATAAAAAACTAGAGAAATAGAGTACTTCGTTAAAATTATTTCTTAGGAGAAACCACTGACAAGAATAAATTTAAAGCAATGATTGACTAGCCTATACCCAAAACAATGAAACAATTATGAGGCTTCTTAGAGTTAACTGGATACGTTTGGGTTGTGAGAAAATAAATTCTGATACTGTTGTCACTCAGGCACATACAAAAAATTATACACAGCCCATCAACTAATAAAAAGACGAAACTTAGAGGCGTGAATGCAGTTGTTTTCCCTCTTTTTTTGTTTTCCCCGTCCCCCCCCCCCCTCTTGAGTTTGATTTTTCATCTCCGAAAAGACAATGAAAGAGAAATATTGATTAAAGAGGGATCATGTCATGCAGCGGCCACATAGCAGGAATGCAGTTTCATTCCTTTTTTTAATTATCAATTATATTTATTGAGAGATTATGTTTCCAAATCAAAATGATATAGAAGAGGAAGGGATGAGAAAAATAATGGGTGAAAACGTGGGAAACAAATTAGATGGAAATTAAAGGAAATTGGTCCAGTGCCTTCTTTACTTAACATAACTATTTTCTATTTAATGCAGTTTGTTCAATGTGTGTTATATTCCGAAATTTTAAAATAGATTAGTTTGCTAAACTGATTATTTCTCTTAAATAAAATTTTAATTATCGTTCAGGTTTTAACTAATAGATTAAAAAGGAACCTAAAATTTCGAAATATAAACGAATTATGAAATTATGTACATAAAAATTTAGAGTTTAAAAATAGAATAAAATATAGCACTATATATTAAATTATAACTATTCGGTAAATTCATAGCTTAGAAAAATTCGTTACAAGTTCATTTGAATTTTAGAAAGATAAGAAATTGATTCAATTAGATTCATGTAAATAAATAAACAAGTGAATGCTAATTTAGAATATAATTATACAAAAGTATTCCTACGGATAAATTATAAAAAATTTTATGAAACTCGTTCATGTAAGAATTATAGAGATTAATCAAATATATATAATTATATAAATAGATATCGAAATTATTTGAACTTAAATTTAGAATTTAACATTTGAAATATTATAACAAATATATAATAATTTTTACGAGACTTGATTCTAATAATTGTAACATAATAAAATAATGAAAGCATATTATGTATTAAAAATATTTCAACAATAAATTTCAATAATGTATGAATTAAAACAACAAATATTAAAGTTAATTATGAATTATAAACTCCAATCTCAAGTAAAATAGTTGATTACACGTAACATGAAATTTCTAAGTATAATCAAACTACATTGATTTCCTTTAATTTATGCTTGGAGTGGTAGTAGCCATTTGATTTTGCTGCAGCACGGATCTTAAAGCATCCCCATTTAACATAACCCCCTCTCCCTTCTCTCTCTTTGATCGCTCTCCCTGTCTCTCTCTTCGGTCCCTGCACGCCGACCTTACTCTCCTTCTCCTTCGTTCATTAATGGAGACGAGCGAGAGAGAGATCCCGCCCCTTTTTCTCTTGGTCATTGCTGTCCCTTCGGTTGTCAGAGAACGGGTGAGGCGAGATGGCCTCACCACCTGCTCGGTACGGTACTGGTGTGGTGTGATTTCCTTCCTTTCTGGGTATTTATACATCTCTCACTCTCTCTCTTGGGCACTCTTATTTTTCACTCTCATGTGCTGATGCTTGCTTGATTTTTTTCCCTTTGTCTCTGTTCTTGCTCGTTTCCTCTGATTTCTGTGAATTCCGAAACCCTAGATTTTGGGGTTTCTTGTGAGAGTGATTGAGTGCTCGTGTGACATTCTGAGGTGCTTGCCGTTTTTTTGGGGGCTTGTCGACTTGATTCCGTTGCTTGATTTGCTGGCTGAAGGGCGAGGACTGTGGATTCTCGGCACCTGCCACTTTTGATAAAGCCCTCTGTGATTCTAGCTGACAGATAAGGGAGCACCTTGATTTTGTTGCCTCGTTTGATTTTGCGTAGTAGGTGCCGGCTCGGGTTGTTGATTTTCCCGGCCAACCAATGAAGAATGCAAGCCGGTACACTTTGATTTGATGTTGTGACGTTTGTGCTCTATTCTAGTCGTGTACCGGCTCTTCTCTTGTATTTTCTGGTACGGCTTTGTACCCCTGATTTGGGGTGCTCTTGACTGATATCGCACCAGTACCCGTTCTGGCTTGTGCCTTGTTGTGCCTTGTTGCTGTTCTGGCTTGTGTGCACCATGCTGTGATGTGTATCTGGTACCTGTTTTACTGTATGGTTGTTGATTGTGCTGTGGTTGCTTGTATGTGATGCTGGATTGCTGGTACCAGTCGGTACTGGCCCAGTGATGCTGCTGGTACCAACCTTGAACTGACAGGGACCCCTTGTGTGGTTGTTTGAATTATGGGGTTATTTGTGTATAATGCAGGCCCTTGTGATAATTAAAATTAAGAAGGGATTGTATTGAAAATATGCATGTATTTACACTTGGGCCCCTATAAAAATAAAATAGAAGTTTCATAATAAGTTTTTAATTTAAAATATTTTCAAACTTGTACTAAACTCGTGGCTAATTAATAAAGAACGATTAATTAACAATGAAAAATATTTATTTGGCTTGGATTCGAAATGACAAATTATGCATAGGATTAGACTAGCTATTAAATAACGAATTGCTCGACGTAGAATTAATTAGGAAACACGTAAATTAGATAACCATCTCCTTCTAAAATTTTATAAAACAAATTTTGTATCTAAATTACAAAATGACTAGAATATATTAGAATCAAATATTAGTTTAGTAATGATTATGCAAACTACATATTTTATTAAAATAATAGCATTAATTGAATTTAATACTAAATTTACTTTCGAAAAGAATCGCATTCGATTGGTTACGGAAATGAGAGTTAATTCAAAATAAATTAAACTAAATAAGTAGTTAGAACACGTTTAAAAATACCGTAACTCACAGATAATTATTTTACGAATATTTCGACATTTGAAATTTTACAAGCAATATATCTTCAAATTAAATTATTAAAAACTATAAGTTAATGTAGATTAAAATTAGATTAATTTAAATCAAAGTGAATGATTAATATCTGACGAAATTATAAATTAAGATTAATGCTAAGCTCGATGGCATGAAAGTAATGATTAATATCTAACAAATCGATTCAGTCAGACTGACTGAATTGGAGATTTTTATATAATTGAAATAAATCGAGAATTTAACTTACACAATAATTGGGGCGAGGGTTAGAGTATCTTAGAGTAGACTCTAATTACTGTAATTTCGTAATTTCAGATCAGTCGACTCTATACGAGTCCGATCTGTGGACTGATTCGACTGACCCGCAGTTCGGAGCATACGCGGAGAACGCTAATTATTAGCAACAAAGACTCTAGCTCTACAGGTGTGGGATATTTGAATTATTCTTTTCGTGGGCGTACTCTTACCAGTCGTTCCATCTGACCTGACATCCGCACTTTATTTTTAAGTAGTTGCATTAAAACTATAGAGCATGTTTATCCTTTTCTGTACTGTAGGTAGAATTGCACAAATCCTGAAAAACTCGAATTTATTGTATTTTAAGAGTAGAGTAATTAAATAATATTATATGTATATCTTATTAGAATATTAAGTTATTAGATGTCTTCTTCTCGTGGAAGACTATATTATTATTTTATGTGCATATGCATGCATTGGTGAGAGTTGAGCAGGGCCGAGTGACTTCGTTCCGTCTTGTGTCACTTGGCATGGGACGGCCCGATAGCCACTGAGCTGAGCGTCACTTGATTCTCGAATGGCCTTAGGATTTATATTATATGTACTAGTTGGAACTATATATATTTTCCGTTCATTTTACATTTTTACGTGCACCGGTTCGAGTCCGGATGTACGAACGATTCCCCACCTACATTAGGAGCTACATGCCTAGGACGGGTTACCCCATCGGTGGTTCGAGGCCCCGATGGCATTGTTTCAGGGCTGTGCGGCTGGACTGGCAACCTTGATATTACGCTACACGGTTCGAGGCCATGGCGTTGTGTTGCATGGTTCGAGGCCGTGGCACTTTAGTGCACCAGTTTGAGGCTGGCACTACTTTTTGATTATTACGCTACACAGTTCGAGGCCGTGGCGTTGTGTTGCATGGTTCGAGGCCGTGGCACTTTAGTGCACCAGTTCGAGGCTGGCACTACTTTTGATTGACTTATTTTACGACTTGCATTGTATGATTTCTCCTATTTTATATGTTTGGTTGATGAATCGTTAGGCGAGATGACACACCGGATTTTGATATAACCATCGGCTAGTGTGCTATTATCCTGTGGGCAATGCTCGATGTCACTAGGCAACGTGTATCATTGCACTCTGATCACAGTCCTTAGATTATATTATTTGGATCTTTTGATCCTATTAGCATGGCACGGGGTGATTTACTTTATCCATATTATTATTATTATTGTTATTATTATTGTATTTGGGCACACAGTGCAATGAGTACTGGATTCCGATTTGGTTTATATTCGATATTACACCTTGATTTTATTTTGGATTTATTTCGCATGTTGGCATAATAGAATAATCGCATCACGGCATCATTCAAAAGTATTATAAGTTCTATTAGATATTAATATAGGTTCACATATGTGCATATCTCTAATTGTAATCATTTTATAAATAAGAGTGCTTTGACCGTAGAGGATCCCTGAGGAGATAATTCTGGGTCACATACTGGACGATTCGTCGCTCATCTACAAGTTGTTTCGTGAGTTTTAGGTACAGGTTCTGGCGGTCCGCAGCAGGAGATGTCAGGAGCTGTCTCCGAGGGCCACGCCACTTGACTTAGTTAGGGTTAGACTTTTGATTAGGTTTACGAGTCCCGTATTTCCTGTGTTATATATACGGGCTCGATAGATCATGTATCCCCTTTTATAGATGGTGTTATTTGGATTTGAGATGGATCGAATTATATGTTATGTATGTGTATGTTTATTTATTTGCTATGTGACTGATGCTGGATATTTATATTATTTTTGCTTCCGCTGCTGTTTGCTTTATTATTTATGATTAGCCTTGCGTGCTTAATGAATAATTAAGCACGAGGCGAGGTTGATCACATCTTAATCCAGAATTTCTGATTTGGAGTGTGACAATATGTAAACTTCCATATTATCATTTATTTATATATATATTAAGTTTAAAATCCTACCATTATAGAAATAACTATATCGGATTACGGTAATTATCAACATTAAACAAATATTTTTTTTTAAAAGGCAGTATATATAGTTTTCCTTATTGCAAATAAAATCTTCTATAAAAACCTACAGTTTTCTTTATTACGAAAAAATTCTTCTAAGCATAAATAATAATAATCAAATTTTCGAGACGTGACCAATCCGTTTATTACTTTTAGTCAATTCTTTTTCTGACCTTTAATTTGAAGAAGACTGATTTCATATCAACGATAAAATCGAGTAGATTATTCTCCTGACTTTTAATTTGTTATTTTTTCGAAAAATTACCGGAGACAGGCTAAGATAAGAAGAGACAGAGCAGAAATATATTTCTCTCCTCTGGAAGTGTACAATGAAGGAGGAGGGAGGAAATAAAAAATGGAAAAGAAGGGTCCAGATCAGCAAAACAAGGTAAAAGACTCATAGACTATTCTCTATTCCGGTTCAATTCTTAATTCCAGCTCTCCCCTGGAATTGAAAAGGCTAGAAAAGTGCTCTAATCCGGATCCTCTATTCCACTACATTCTAACTTTGTTTGGCTGGAATAAAATCTTTATTCCATTCAATTCATCTATTCTAGTGCTGCCGAACAGGCCCTCTATGATAGGGGATAATAATGTGGGATTATCAAAGATGAAACCACTAATTTTTTTATACTACTGCTACTACTGGAAAAATAAATAAATTCTTTACAAATTAATTGTTCCATATTTTTTTATCCTTTGTTACTTCAAAAACATTTGATACAAATTTATTAGGCACTTAAACTAAGAGAATGGTTTCTTAAATTCTAATTTATGAAATACGTATTATTTCGGTCACACTAACTTCAAAATGCATCAAATAGATTTCAAACAATAAATCCAAACCAATCTACCTTGCGAGTGATGCATTTACGAGCAAGTTTTATAAATTTTTGAATTTATTTTGTACGAAGTCAAGCAATAAAAAAAAGTGTTAAATTAATTTTAATGCATTTATTTTTCATCATTTTTTATCACGTAAGTTCATACTAAATAAATTTAAAAATTCATAAATTTTATATGTAAATACATCACTCGTAAGACAAAATAGATCAACTTAAATGATTTGAATTCATTATTTAAAACCTATTCAATAAATATTAAAGTCAGTGTGACTACAACTAAAATAAAACTAGGCTCATTTATCAGCATATTCAAAGTATATGTAGAGAAACAAGTTGCTCGATCAACCTTTTACACTAGAGAAAATTAAAAGACTATTCTTCTCATGTAAATGTTCTAAAGGCTGTTTCTCTTTCTATTTTATCAATCTTTTTGGAATGTTATTTACCTCTAATGTGTTGAAACTTTTTAATGCATTCCATCATAACAATTTGGAGGTAGTAAATTAATTTTAGCTACTATTTGCTTATTATCTAAAAAAGAAAAGAAAATGCTATTTTAATTTAAAAAATAATCAAAAGAGTCTTGTCAAAATTGTTGGCCAATAGACTACCACAGGTATATCTCACCATATATATATATATGAGGAGGGATCAAGTTACAACATTTTTTGAGTTACAACAAGTTACAACAAGTTTTTTTTTTAAATTTGAAAGTCCAAATCGTCGATCCAAACCGTTAGATGTGATCTCTACAATAAAATGTGCTTGGAGACCAAATTTTATATTTTTTGGAATTTTTTTACTATTTATTAAGATGGGTACAAAATTCAATGGTTTAAATTTGACTAGTTTTTGTACCCATCTTAATAAATAGTAAAAAAATTTTAAAAAATGTAAAATTTGGTCTCCAAGCACATTTTATTGTAGAGATCATATCTAACGGTTTGGATCGACGATTTGGACTTTCAAATTAAAAAAAAAAATTGTTGTAACTTGATCCCTCCTCTATATATATATATATATATATATATATATATATATATATATCTCACAAACCAAGAATTTAGGAGGTTCGTGTAATTTAGTTTGAAATGGATTCAATTTGGGTTAATCGGATCGACCAAGAGTCATTGGAGTTAAAAAAAAAAAAAAAAGGTAATAATGAACTGAGCAAAGCTAACAACATTTGCTCACGTATGTAGTAGAATTGGGAAATTCAAAAGCAACAACTATTACAGATCTCTTTTTCTCGAAGGCAGCCAAGTGAGGGAGGTAGAAATCTAATCCTGAATATTGGGTCAACATTTCATACAAAAATAAATAAGTAGATGCATGTTTAATGTAACATTGAAGTATGCATTATACAATAATCAAATGCACTTTAATCAAGGATACATTTTTTTTTTCGCGTAATTTGGACCATGAATGTACATTTTCAGAACAATACGTTTACATTATGTAATTAGTTAGTGTGCATTCAATAATAAAAAAGAGTGCAATTTGTAATGGTGAAATATGTATTTCGTAAGATTTATTAAGAAGTTTGAAAGTTCAAGCCAACTTTTTATAGCTGTCAGTTATTATGCAAAGAAAAAAAAAAGTGTATAGAGGGGCGGACCTAGAGTAGAATTGGGAATCTCCTTGAATTTTGAGTTTTAGTTGTAATTTATCAGAAGCAATCGATTTTGCCTCCTCTTGAAATTTATTTTGCTCCCCCCCTTCCATGTGAATGTTTAATTTGTAATTCGGGTTAAATTTTGTATTAAAATCAAAATAAATTTTTTCAATTATAATTTAAAATATCAGAAATTATAAGTTAGAACATTAAAAAATATAAGTCAAAACATTATTTTTTTATCGAGTACCCAATTAGTTAATAAATTTAAATTCAATAAGTTATTTAAACCCGATTGGATTTTTTTTTGCCTCCCACAAAAATCGTGAATCCACCCGTGTACATTATGCAATAACTAAATGTATACATGAATTTTTTATAGTATGTACTAAAAAGTTGGGGATGTTTAGGATTTGAGATTATAGCGTAATTATCAAGTCCGAGCGGATAAAGTACATGGCACAACATCACTCCACGATTAAAACTTAAAAGAGTCCATATCCTCTGCTGCTCTGCACCGTCTGAGTTAATTTTTTGAACCGTGTGATCAAAATTGGGATGAATTGGCTTTAATATTAGTGCGGATTTAAATCTGACGATCCAGATCTTAACTCAAAATTTGAGTTGACTCAGCGGATACGAATTCCGATTAACAGCCCCTTTGGAAAAAGAAGGTTGCATGCAATTTTAATTTGCTTGACATCATAATGCACCCGAGTTCTTATTGTTAAGCAGCTAAGGTTGGTAAAATCTAGCATCACCCCCCAAAACAGATCTCTTAAAAGGAAACAACCAGGATTCAAATCTGCTCCACCCTTCTATTCTTTCATCCAGACTGTTCAAAATTGATCACACAGCTTCCATTACATCTGATTCGTTTTGATATATTATATTTATGTAAAATAAAAAAGGTAATTAAAGCTGTGTAATTAATTTTGAACGGTCCAGATGAAAGAACAGGAGGATCCTCCATTTCTTAAGAAACGGAGTAGATTTGATTCCACAATTAACCCTCGACCAATCCGTTCTGATCCAGACATCCACATTGGAAGTAGTATGCCCTGAATCTGATATGCCATGGCCATAACCTGATCTGACTCAAGACACTTTGTTGTCAGAAAATACAATAGGTGCCATCATGTATCAGTGTGGAATCCAACTGTTATTGACCTCTGTGGTATCAGGTTACTCATGACATGCCAGAACATGACAAAATCATCAAAGCAGAAACATGCATTTCCCTAGTTACAAGTATTAGAAAACAAGAGATTGACAAAATCCTCAATTGTGAATCCAAAAAACCAACTCTTTAACCATCACTGGCATATTATAAAGCTTCTTAAATGATCCAAATGATGTATGATACCTTGTGCATATCAGATAAATTGAAAATAGTCAAGTTGAAGAAGTCACAACTGTTATTTAGTTGAAAGCCAGTATATACAAACCATTTAACCATACCAACATCCACAATTGTGGATCCAAAAAACCAACTCTTTACCAACGAAAAAAAAAAAAGATTAAAAGGAGTTGCCAGCTACACTTTTTTCAGGTTTTTCTTTCCATTTTTTACCACAACCCAAGGGGCAAGAAAATGAAACTTCCTCTCAACCCCTGATGAAATCAAACAGATATTAATTTCTAAAAAATAGTTAACAGTTATTTAGAAAAGTTGCTGAGATGTAGATGCTAGTCTACATAAAAAGATTTTCAATGTCGATATGAAGAGATATATTTTAGAATTTGTGTCAAGAGTTAAAGGGACAATTCAGATTTTCTAATTGTAGCTCAGGCAACTTTAAGATACACTGATTCGACAATGTTAGCGTCCAATTTTGGATTTGATGCTATATGATTAAACTTTATACAGCTTTGAAAACTTGACGCTGGTAATATAGCGTCGCTATTTTTTACTCTCCATTAAAAAAAAATTCAAAAGTACTCTCCCAATTTTTACCCTCTTTAGACTTCAGATGTGGCATGTGCTGTTCTATTAAAAAAAAAAAAAAAAAAAGATGCCTCAGTTAGCTTAATTCTCGTTCAGATTCACATTAGTACCATTATTCTATTGGCGAACCTTTTAATTCATCGCCCATTCTTACGAGATGCATTTTTGAAAGTATATTAACTGTACCAATTATATTTCGACCTACACGAATCTCCAGTGTTTCTCGAGACTAAAAAAATAAACAAAATAAATAAATGCATTACAAACTTGCATTTTAATAAGCAAAAGAATGTAAAGAAAAAAAAAAGAAAAAAAAAACTGTATTACAGTTTAAAAGAACTAATGAAAGGAGTGTAATTTCTTAGTCTAGGTGTTAACATTAATACAATTATCATAATAATACAGAATCTATACTGAAAATATTGATGCATCTCCAATACCTCTGATACCCCATGTGAAAAGGAAGAAGAAAATTAAAAGCCAAAACAATTTACCAATCAC
Organism: Carex pumila; assembly: GCA_033356055.1. Classification (NCBI taxonomy): domain Eukaryota; kingdom Viridiplantae; phylum Streptophyta; class Magnoliopsida; order Poales; family Cyperaceae; genus Carex; species Carex pumila. The sequence continues at coordinate 101,043 of JARJHM010000514.1, read as the reverse complement.
CAAAAACAAAAGCGAGGAAAAGAAAAAAAAAACAAATAGCCAAAATTTATAACATGTTAAAGAATACAATATACCATATCTGAACTTTTAACCATCTATTGGGGTTCATTCAAATATGAACCTCATAAAATTTTAGATAAAATAGGACATTCAAACCGCTGCTTTAATGCCGGCATCTGGTATGGCTGGTACACCAGTGATTTCCTTTTCCTCAGGAAATATTTCCAAAAGCAAAGATGGTGCAACATTATTAACAATTTTACATGTTGCATCCCATAAACCTTTATTATCTTTCGAAAGGGCCCCACTAGCTTTCATAACTAGAAGTGTATTCTTAAGTAGCTCGGGAATCGCCTCATGTAACTTCTCCATTCTCCTACCACGTAATTTAATCTTCACATACTGCTCCATTCTGCTAACCACCCCCAGCCAGAGCTCCACAAAAGCCTCCCCAAGTGCTGAGACATCTTGCAACGACTGGAGAAAGGCCTTCGAAAGAAGCTTTATGGCATGAAGCAGAGATGTCTCCATGTTTCTGTAATCCTTCGGTGAGTAGCTTTTTGCAATCTCCAGCATCTCATCTAGCAGTTGAAAAACAACCTCAAATGACTGTAACCACACAGGACCCGAGAGACAGATGCCATCAACTCCAACCAAGCACCTTTGCATTGATATCAATGCATGATTTCTCACCTCCTCCCTGTTATCGGTACAAACACGCCGTAAAGCCAGCACTAATCTCAGCCACATTTCACGTATCCCATCCAGTACCTGCTCAGCATCACCTCCTACTACCTTAACCTCATTGGACCACCTCGACAAGCAACTAACAGAGTCAGCCATAAGATCCAATGCATGTACTGACCTGTCACCTGGCACCAAACGTGAATCAGCAAACTGTCGCGCTGCCTCCACACATAGTATAAAGTTTGCAGGAGAGAGGTGTGCTCTGTCTGACATGACAAACACGAGAGCATCAAAACCAGTTTCACAAGCATCTGGGTGGCGGGCTGTGATAGATAGTAAATTGATAACAGTGCGCCAGCCTGTCTGTGAACGGATGTGGGATGCATTGGCCTTCAATAACCGAGCAACCTCTTGTGTGATGTTCTCACAGTATGCATCAGCAACACGTGCATCCAGTTTGAGGATCAGCTGTAACGACCGCAAAAGATCATCAGACAAGTTTTCTTTGTACGGCAGCAGCCTCTGGCAAATGTGCAAAAGCCCGAAAACAGCCTTCTCGACTAGGTTACAAGGCATGACTGTAGATTGGACAATGCGGGCTATGTGTTCGTAAATCCCCTGCCATAGGAGGGTAATACGGTCACGATTATTTAATGTCATAGTGATAAGCAGCTCAAGGCAGAATACAGCAGTGTCCTCCTCGTCAGACGAGAAACCGATCTTCTTAGGCTGGCCGGCAGCCTGGATCAGTGCACGAGCTAGGTGAGACAGTGAGTCAGCATGTAGAAACTTGCTCTCTGCAAATATATTATCTATCTCACACTTCCTCACAGTTTCTGAAGCATCCCGTCGGGCTGCAATTTGCTCTTCACTGGGTTGTGTCTGGACTTCCTCAGTGTCTAGTGACAGTAGCTGGGTGAACCGCCCCATCAGACTGTAACTCCTCTTATGGGTGTTGATTGCCACAGTTTGTGGTGCCGCAGCAGGAGTTGCTACTGACTTTGTTATCAATGGATCTGAAGAAGAAGGTTCTGACAACTCATCAGTAGAAGCATCTGATGTGAGCCGGGCAGGTAACAAGCCCATTTTGTGCAGATTCAACATGCAACTCACTATGCTCTTCCAGCCAGATCTTATGTGATCACCATAATTATTGGCTATGTAAAACACAGCCTCAGTTGCCATGCGAGATTTTGTATCCTCCCCAAAAGCAGTTACCTGATCATCTACATTGGAAATATTTTGAAGATTAGTGAATTTGCACAGCGCTACAACTAAGTCATTCAATGCCTCTTCAGTATGATAACTTGCAGCTAACTTCGCCACAGCCAGGAAACCATCGATACATGAACCAAGAACTTGGCTGTGCTCACTGTAGTCAAACACTACTGATATGGCTGCAACAGCAGGGCCAGCCATAATGGCAAACATATCACGGTCGAGAAAAGCCTGTGAATAGTTGCACTTTATGTACGGGGATGTCTTGTTGGCCTTGGCAATTAAATCAAGCCAACGGCTGAGAGTCATCTCTGGAATTCCAGAACCAGAACCAGCGCCAGGATCAGCCGGCATGGTACGGATCTCATTCCGGCAAATCGAGAAGTACATCTCTGACAAATACTCCCGTGGAAGGTCTGACCCACCATTGATTCTTCTATTATTTCGAATGAAATCCTCCTCTGTCATTTTGTTCTTCACACGTATGTTATGTTGGTCGGTGTTCAGCATTATTAAAGAATATGACAAAACAAGGGCTGCATCTTTGTTTACTAAAATCTGGGGCGACTGCTCATAATACCATTCAGAGAAGGCCTCAAGCACACGTTGGATTTTTTGCGACTCACCAGGTAAACGAAATGTTTCCAAAAATAACCTTAAAGCAGTGTCGAGGCTCATGCCAGAAAAATCAAAGGTCCTTGCAAATTCGTAAAGGACGAGGATGCAGAAGTCATCATGATCGCCTAGATAGTCACCCAGTAGGTTCTTATCAAGACCTGGAGTGTACCTAAAAAGCAAGGCTACACTTTCTGGATCGAGATTTTCAGGAAGAAGTTTTGCATTTTGTAGGAATTCGAGTCCCTTTTTCGGGTCCCGGTTAAATTGATCCACACCACCAACTAATTTCTTTTTAATGAACTTTCGTTGTCGCATGAATTGCACCCATTTTTCAGGATCGGTGATGTCCTCGCACTTCACCAACCAAAAGGGGTAGTATTTATCAATTTCCTCAGAAACAGCCAGGTCTGACACGTGATGCCTTGATCCTACTCTTTCAGCAAAGGACTGAACAACTGCAACAAGCCCCTCCAGTGCGAGCACGTTCAGAGAAGACAGAGGGGCATTTACAGGAAAAGCACTTTTTGACAAAAGGCTAACGAGGTCTTCAAATACATTGGTACACATGATTTCACAATCCATATTAGTATACATCTCGGACATGAACTCCTTTTGTCTACAAAAATCAACTAATGCCTCCAGAGCTACCTCCTGCTGCTGATACGTGGCCCCATACCTACTCTGTGCTAGTCTAAGTATAACACCTGAGAAGAATGCCTCCAGCTGGAGCTTCAGCTCTCCTCTCAAGTGATAGAACAGATTGAGCACTATACTACAAACCGTTGAGAGAATTAGTGGGCTCATTGACAGCCCAAATTGCATCAAATTTCTGAATAACTCATCTTTCACAAAAGTGAGAAGTTGCCGGTGTTTGTGCAGTGATGACCCTGATAGCTCTATGGCACTCTGTAGTAACCCCAGCGCAAACAGTGGTACATCTTCATCAAAGTCAATCGGGTTGACCCGTCCATTGATTTCTATATCCTCAGCAATGTTTAGTAAGGAACAGAGAAACTCGAATATCTCAACCATACATGGGATGCCGAATGGCTCATTAAGAGCCAGGTCAGGGACAGGTTCCTGGTTCAGCACTCTTGGGTCTACAGACCCATTTTGGAGAATTTTGGTCTCAGCTGTTTGGTCAGTGCTGGGCTTGACCTGTAGAAGTAATTTCCTCATTAATCCTGATTGACTTCCAAATATGTAAGATACCAGAAGTTGAATTTAAAGAATACCAATGCATGGTTTGGCATCATATCCGTAGCCCAGTATTGTAATGGAAGCGGCAAAGTTTGTGTTCCTGTCCTTATTTAATTATTCACTTTGTTTGCTTTTAATTTTGTCAGTTATGTAAAGGCCACTTACTGTGCTTTTGGTTCACAAGTTGCTTCACTAAATAATAGGTAGCATATGCTCCATACTAATTACTAATCTGTACTAACCAGTTTAGCATGTGTTTGCACTAAAGATGGAAAGGAATTTATAGCCCAAAGACCACTACTACTGAAAGATGCAATTCTCGGTACATACCAATACCTTCTAGTGTTATCACTTTATCAGTGTGTGTGATACTATTCAAAACATAAAACAAACAAAGTCGAGATCTATTACCTCCTCTGGAGACAAATCTGGAAGCCGTGAGAAAACACACCGCACAACCTCTTGCATTGTCTGTCTGGACACCCTTTGCAACAGCTCCCCTTTGGTTCCAGCCTGCTGCACCACTCTGAAGCATGTGTTGACAATGGCACACACGTGGCGGTTAGTAAGTGTAGGCGCCGCACGGGATCTAACACATCCCAGCAACACCTGCAATATTTTCATCAGTACAGCTTCCTCTGATGCCGGGTCTGTTACTTCGAACCTGCACCCGGTAACTGCATCCACCACTGCATCCAATGCACCCGTTATGTTGACCGTGCTCACATCAAACACGTCAAGTGCAAAGAACTTATATAGAGAATTGAGAGCTGCGCCAGTGATTGGTGCTCCAGTCTCGTCAGACCGGATTAAGTCGAGGAATGGGCGAAGGTAGATGGTGGGGTCGACTGAGAAGAAGTCGTGTGGGTTCCATGTGAAGGCGAGGCTTCGCACCACCTTGAGGGATTGAATGAGGGGGTGGTCCGAGTGGTCGTCGCCATGTCCATCGGAGCCATAACGGACGCCAATTGGGCCGCCCCAGCGCACGTTGCGCCGCATCACGGCCAGCACGGTGGAGACCTCGGCGCTGACCACGCACGCCATGGATATACGAACGGGACACGTGGCGGCCGGTGATTGGTTAAGGCCGCCCATGTCGGTATATAGTTATCAGGTAATTGGGTTAAAATAGGGAAGAAGGCATTGCAAAGAGGGGATCTTTTAGTGTTAGAGAAGTTAGATCTGAGATTTGAAGGAAGGTGAGGAATTGGCAATCGAGAGCTCAGATCTAGAGAAGGGATAGATCAGATCTAATTTGTGAGCTCGAGAGAGAGAGCTCCATTGCTGGTTTCCTCCTCCGTTCGGAAGTCCAAGGAAGAGGTTTGATTCCTTGATGCATTTTATATTTACATTTATATTTTTTTTTCGTTTTATTTTCGTTTTATGTTTATTTTATTATTACAATGAATAGGAGCGTTCTTTCTTGAATTCATACTTGATTCAATTGGCCAAACAGGAACAAGTACAACATTGTGCAGATTGCGCCTAAAAATATTAAATATAATTTGTGTAAACAAAAAAACAACAAAATAAACACTAACGAGATTTGCGAATTAAATTTGAATAATTTATTTTTTTAGTAATATCGAATCGAATGTTGAATTATTCGGTAGATCAAACTTTGACCGAATTAAATCTGAATAATTTACAAATTTTACGAATTATTTGCAAATTTTTTCTAGAACATTTTTTTTTAGTTTTTTTTTGCTCTCTTACAGGACTGAAATATCTTATTCGAATAATTCCAAATCATTCTCGAATTATACCTGAATTATTCCCGAATCACGAATTTTTAATCTCACCTCACTGAATCTGAATAATTTATTTGTCACTGTGTTTGTTAAAACTTGTCAAAGGAAAGAATAATCATAGCACACTCAAGTGTCATCCCTCCGTCACAATTCCTCCATTCACTATATTAAAATTATTATTGCTTCTTCGTTAAAATATAGAACATTAAAAAATAATATAAATAATGAAAGTTAATAATAAAAAATTTCATAAATTTTGATACAAATATTTTTTAAAACTCTAAAAATATAAATAATAAAAACAATACGATTAAATGTGTAAAAGTTTCTAAAGAGCATGAGAAAATATTAATCATCCGATCATGATTAATTAGGAAAAAGAATAAAATCAGATGGATCAAAGTGTTGATGATGTGGCATAGGTGAGAAAATTTGAAACTTAACTAGGGGTGTCGACAAAATTCTTTTCTCTTTTATTCTATCCATATTGTATTCATAAGTCAAAGAATGGATAAGAATTTTTTTTCCTTAACTTAATAAATAAGAATATATAATAAAAAATGTTAACTTATCAAGGAAGAATATGAATAAGTATAACAATATAATTTTTTGTTCAGACGCATAACTATATAATTTTCATTATTATGATATATACAACATATTTTATATTTTTTTTATCTACATTTTATGATACAGTTGATTTATCCAGCATCATATTTTCTTTTAAGTAATTTATGACAAAATTGAAACATACAATATTTTATATTGTTTTATTCATCTTTAATATTTTTTATTTAAAAAATAATGAGATTAATAATTATAGTTTTTTTTTTTATATTTCATGATATAACGTGTATTTAATATATTTACTTGTATGTTAATTTGTTTGGGGGTTTCATTTTACAAGCTGTCAATTTAGTCGAAAAATATCATTATTCGTTTGTTATCTATTAACCTCGAGCAAGATTAATACTTAAAGAGTAATGCTATTGTACAAATAAAGGTAATTTAAATATTTAATTTTTGGGATTATCTCTATTCTTATATTATGCACGTAGATGTTCTGATTCGCCAAGGACTATGATTGAAATATGAAATTTCGGATTTAATATCAGCTCTCCCATCAAATAATTTGTTTTCTTCTTATTAAATACATATGTTTTACATGTATAAGTCTAAATTTAGTTAAAAACATACTCGCTACACATTTTGTCATACGATATATTACAGTTAAAATTAAAAAAGATAACAAAATTGGAGAGAAATCAATTTATTCATTTCCTAACTTCTTCTTTTTAGCTATCTCTCATTCTTTCTTTAAGATTTTAAGAATCATGATAGATGATCAATTTATTTTTAAAAATATCAAATGCTGACATCTTTTAAAAATATTTTATCAGCATTTGATTATCAAATTATATCCAATAAGTTTTAAAAGTTTGATTATCAAATTTTAATATCTTATCAAATTATTTGATATCTCCAAATTGAATGCATTACTCAATTTAAGCTTTAGTAAATTTGTTTACACTTTTACTTCTTCAATTTTCATAAGATAAAATATTCTTTTTTATTAGTATGTTAAGGTTCGTTCTTAGTTTTAGTTGTTAATTATATGGAGAACATATATTCAGGAGGTATTTTAGTAACATTTACTATAATTAGTGTCATAAAATGAAGCGACTAATTTATTAATACGAGCTCACTTTCACTAAATATTTTTTATTTTTTTAGTCTATGAGATGTATATATTTCTACAAGTCATTTGTCTCTCTCTGTTTTATTTTTTATTTTTTATCAAATCTCTTTACTTGCATCAAAATTTGAAATTGAAATTGTAAATAAAACTCTTGATCTTCTTCATTTTATAATATGTTTCCATTGTAATGCACGGGTACAATACTAGTATTTTACGATCTATATCATTTTTAACTTATTGATTTATAAAAACGAAACTGAAAAGTGTTAACAAATTTACATGTATGTAGAGAAAACAATGTAGATCACATCTAACAGTTTTATTTTAATATATAAGTTTTCAAAAAAATATTATTAAAAAATAAAAAGTAAAGATATAATAAAACCACAAAAAATAAAAACATTTTAGATTATTGATATCAATTAAATTGTAGTCTTATAAAGATATCAGAAGATTCTACATTTCAGCTTATCATTTTGTGGCTAAAAATAATTTCAGTGCCTATTAAATTCTAGAGGACTCGTCTTGAAATTTATGCCAAGTTAAAATTTGTTTTTTATACTTTTATATTTTTCTTGTTTTATTATGCCCTTTACTCTTCTACACACGTGCTTTGTTATAATTCTTTCTTCTCCGTGCTATCTTCTGTTTTATTATGTGGTTCAAATTTTCCAAACTTTAGTTCAGTTTTATGTATTTTATATGAAAAATGAGAAGCTATCTAATACTTTATGCTTTCATAACTCATTATAGAGCAAAATTAGAGTGTTTTTAAGCTTATTAAAATGTTTGGTGAGCTTAACTCTAAAATCTATCATATCGATTTCAAACGACAAATTTAAGTGGTTGAAATTCATCTATTTTACAAGAGATAAATTTACATGCAAATATTTTAAGTATTAAAATTATTTTAGTATAAAGTCAACCGATCAAAATTGGAAGGTTTATAAATTAATTTTAGTGCATTCATTTTTTTAATACTTTTTGACCACTCGAGTTTATATAAAATTAATTCGAAATTCTAAAAACTTTACATATAAATTCATTACTCGTGAAGTAAATTGGTTTCAACGGTTTGAATTTATTGTTTGTAACTAATCTAATAGGTTTTGAAGCTAAGCTCACCAAACACCTTGGTGAGCTTAAGAACACCCTAGTTCTACTCTTCATTATATTTATATTAAAATATACATGTAAACTAAATTTTATAATTTTTGGAGATTTTTTTTTGTTTTTTTTAGATAAGTGCAAAATCACGATTTTCGAACAGTCCAGAAACAATAATTTTATACTATCTTAAAATAGTAAAATATTTTTAAAAATTATAAATTTCAACTCCAAATATATTTTAATATGAATATTATATTGAGCGGTCTAAATTAACAATTTGAACTTTAAATACAAAGATACAAATATGAGAGAGACATGAGATATTGAAATCCTCCTTGTAATGAGCCATAAAAGTTATGATGTTATTAGCGCTATAGCAGTACTATATGAATATAAATTATTTTTTTGGCCGTTCTGCTGTAACACAATAAATACTATTTAAATCTTTGATAAATTTATATCATGTATTCAACTATTAATCTTGAGTAATGTGGTCCAGTGGATACGTCATCTGGTTGCTAACCGCAGGTCGCAAGTTTGACTAGCCTCTTTTTTTTTTTTTTTTTTGAGAGAGAGAAGATGAAAGTATTAAATAATTTTATGGATTGAGTTTCAGAAAAATAAATTAATTTAATTAGTTCCGTTTTTTCTTTTATTTATCATGTCATCAACTCCTCTCTCTGTGTATATTTTGTGAAACATAATCGAAGAATCCAATATAAACTTTTTTCCATTTAACTTTAATATATATTATAGATTTATTCGTTTATAGATACATGTTTAATTTTTATAAGAGACATTTAATAAATTTTTTTACCAGAAGTCACTATATTTTGTTTTCTGTTACGAATTAGTTACTCAAGGTTGTCTTATCTCTCAGTAACCATTGAACTTTTTATTAGTTTTAATCAAATTACATTATTATTTATTCCATCCAAAATACTAACAAGATATGCCAATTCATTCTCCATATCACTTTGTCAATCGAATCACATTATTATTTAGAGAAATGTTCCTGTACCCCGAGCCACCAAACCTGAGCCCGTCTCCGAACTGGTTTAACTGAGTTTAACCATCCGCTAATAACGGTAATTTATTAATTTTTCATTAATTAACGAATTGTTGTTTTAACGCATTGCAGTTTTACATTGATTGCTTTAAACGTTAGCTTTACATGCTTTTGTCTTGCGCTTTAATTTTGTGGACAGTCTGTTAGAAACAGTTGTAATCACCAATCTCCGAATTAGTCCCCCGGATTGTTAATGGTCCTCTAATCATTAATTAACTACTTACTTGAACGTACTTTAAAGTATTTAAAGTACAATTTAAACCCAGTTAGCTCGAAGACGCGATGGGGGATTGGTTCTAATTTTAATTATGCAAATTAACAGTTTTTTATATTTAATAACTAAAAATACAATCTCTATTTTGAACAAGTAATCCATTAAATGAAGATTTTTCAATATTTGTAAACACAGGTTTATATGCTTTAAAATATATTTGAAGAATAAGCTTTAAAATGTGTTTGTAAACACAGGTTTATATATTTGTAACACAGATTTTTAAATTTTTGTAAACAAGGGTTTATATGCTTTAAAATGTTATTTTCTTGCCAGTATATATTTGTTTACTTGTATAGGTTTATATGCTCTACACACAGATTTACATGCTTTAAAATGTTATTTTCTTGCCAGTATATATTGATTTACTTGCATAGGTTTATATGCTTTACACACAAATTTATATGCTTTAACATGCACATGTGCTTTTATTCAAAGATTCATTTCGAGAATAATCAGCTTCACAGTGTAGTTAATAAAAAAGAAATACAAGGAAAGTATAACAAAAGTTGAGGGACAAAAGAAACAAATTAATGCATACTAGATAATTATTAAACTGCTTCACAGTGCACAGGCACAGTAGTTATTACTTGAAAAAAATAGCACAACTGCACAAGTACGAAGTATCGCTTTTTAATTTATTCGGCCATGTGAGCATGTTATTTTCCTACCAGTATATATTGGTTTATTTGTACAGATTTATATGCTTTACATACAGGTTTATATACTTTAAAATATTGTTTTCTTGCCAGTATATATTGGTTTACTTGCACAGATTTATATTGTTTTGTAAATAATTGTTGTTTCGAAGTAATAGTTTCATTGTTATTTAATAGAGTTTTATATGCTTAGAAATTGGCATTGTTGGGACAAGTTCTAATTTTATAATTGTTTCGAAGTAGTAATTTTATTGTTATTTAACAGAGGTTTGCATGCTTAGAAATTGTAATTGTTGGGGTTTTGACTGACATAAAATAATTGATGAGACTGCTAATAATTGTTGTTTCGAACCAGTAGTTTCATTATTATTTAATAGAGCTTTTCTTGCTTAGAACTAGTAGTTTTGACTAACATAAAATTCAGAGCTGTAAACATTTTGGTGAGGGATGCGCTCTGGTATTGGTACAAATTTAGAGCTTTAAATTTTATGCTCGGGGACGCTCTAGGGTATTGGTTCAAATTTAGAAATGTAAATTTGTGCTCGAGGACGCATTGGGGGATTCGTTTTTTTTTTAAATTAAAATTTAACTCATTTACAATGAAAGTTAAACATTAGAACGTAGTGGATTAAACATTTTCTTTTATATGTTTAAATTATACGATTATTTCGCTGCATTTGGCACTGCTTTTGTTAACTTTTTGAACAAAGTATTTTTCGCTTCATGTAGCGAAATGTTGTATAATAAAGAAAGATTCATATTATTATTGCATTATATGAAGTAAAACATGCTCGTTTTGTCACTGACATTCTAGAAGGCTGGGGAACGCACGCGGATATTTTGTTTGAGATACAATTATCAACTTTCTATTATTTATTATGTTCAAAATACTAACAAAATATTTCAATTCATTCTCATATCATTTTATATTTTGATTGGGACAGAATTTAATCACTAAAAAAATTTAAATTTAAATAAAAAATTTATTACAAGACAAAATTTAGTAACCTCAAATGAAATTTACTCCAAAAATAAATATTAAAGTTAACATGAGCTCTTAATCTCTTATATAAAAAAGAAAAAGAAAAAGAAAATGCTAATATGATAATTGGAGACATTATTGGGGGTAAATACAAATATGTTCCCTCTAAAAACCTTATCATCTTGTTTGAGTTCTACACTACCTCTGTCATTTCTTCCGCTCACAAATGGAGAAAACCTTACAGCCAACCATAACCCCTCGGCTCGCTGCTCGTCGACGTCCTCCCAACTTTCCTCACCTTATCCGAACCATCACCTCCGTTGATCACCTAAAGCAACTCCACGCTCAGCTCATCAAACAGTCTTACCTAAATCACCACCTCACCTCCCCTCCTTTCGTCTCCAGTCTTCTCTCCCTGTCCCTTTCCACCTCCTCTATCCATTACTGCCTCTCCTTCTTCATATCCTCACCTGACCCCATCCGCCTTCTCACCTCTGCCCTCCGCTCGGCTAAACCACATATTACTCTCCTTGCATACTCTAAGTTTAGGTACACCTGTCTGGAACTAGACCAGTTCTGCCTTTCAGTGGTTTTGCAAGCCATAGCAAAGGATAAGACTGGCATTGGTAATTTCAACTTGGTTAGTGAGGCACATGGATTCGGGATCAAGATGGGGTTTGATTTGGATCCATTTGTCCAGACAGCTATGATTGGGTCCTATGCGGCAGTGAAGAGAGTGAGTGATGCACGCAAAGTGTTCGATAGAATGCTGAACAGAGACCAAGTTGCTTGGACTGTGATGATGGATAGGTAATTTTTTGTTTAATAGTATTGCATGATAAATAATCAATTTGGTACTCAAAAGAACTCCTCTTAGTATCAACTACATAACAGATGGTTCAGCAATAAGTTAATCACCAAATTATTATTATTATTATTATTTTGCTCTATAAAGCATTAGACCCTATTTTCCTATATCTTGTATTTATTTCTAATGTTATGTAAGTTCTCACTGGCAGCTATTGTCGGACTGGTAATTACAACGAGACAATTCACCTGTTTGAAGAAATGAAGATTTCTGGGTTGCCACCAGATCGATTTAATCTCTCTATTGTTCTCTCAGCATGTACACGCTCGGGAAATCTCTCACTGGGAGAGGCATTGCATTCTTACATAATCGAGTCTGAGCTGTCTCACGACGTGCATCTTCAGAACTCTCTCATCACCATGTACTCGAGTTGTGGTCAAATGAAGAAAGCCGAGGCTATATACAATAACTTGATGTCACCGAAGAATCTGGTAGCAGCAACCTCCATGATCTCTGGCTATGCCAAATTGGGACAGATTGAGACTGCACATCGTATATTCAATGGCATGCCTGAGAAGGATTTGGTCTCCTGGAGTGCTTTGATATCGGGTTATGCGGAGAGTGACCGACCTGATAAGGCCTTGGATATTTTTAAAGAGATGAATTTGCGTGGGGTCTGGCCTGATGTGGTCACAATGCTTGTTCTCATTTCGGCTTGTTCAAAGCAAGGTGCACTTGACACAGCCAAATGGGTCCATATCTATGTCAAAAATCACGGGCTTGACAAAGTTTTATCAATAGGCAATGCCTTAATTGACATGTTTGCAAAGTGTGGGAGCATAGCTGATGCATGTAATGTGTTTGAACAAATGCCTGTTAAGAATATTATTACATGGACAAGCATGATCACAGGTTTTGCCATGCATGGTGATGCGAAGTCGGCTCTAGCTTTATTTGATCGCATGGAGAATGAAAATGGGATCAAGCCAAATGACATAACTTTTGTTAGTCTACTTTATGCTTGTAGTCATGCGGGATTGGTCAAAGAAGGTCAGTCTCTGTTTGAAAGCATGTCCAGGGATTATAATATTGAACCAAGACATGAGCATTACGGGTGCATGGTTGACTTATATGGCCGATCCAAACTGTTTAAAGAAGCGGTAAAACTTATTGAAACCATGCCTTTTCGACCTAATGTAGTTGTTTGGGGGTCCTTATTGGGGGCTTGTAGGATACATGGCGAAGTCAAGCTTGGTGAATTGGCCGCAAAACGGGTGTTGGAGCTCGACCCTGATCATGATGGAGCCTATGTACTTCTATCAAATATCTATGCGAAAGCTGGCCGGTCAGATGATGTCAGAAAAGTAAGGGAGAAAATGAAATTTAGAGGGTTGTCAAAGGAAAAGGGATACAGTTGGATGGAGTTGAATGGGACAGTGCATGCCTTTTTAACAGGAGATAATTCACACCCACGTAGAACTGAAATTTACGAGAAATTGAGGGATGTTGTTGCAGATGTGGAGACAATTGGGTATTTACCAGATGCTGGCTGCACATTGATTGATTCGAATGAAGAAGAGAAGAGAGAGGCTGTACTTTTTCATAGCGAGAAACTGGCTCTAACTTTTGGGCTTATTCACTCAAAAAGAGGTGATTGTGTGCGGATATCAAAAAATATCAGGATTTGTGAGGATTGCCACTTGTTTGTAAAGTTGGTGTCAAAAATTTATCGCAGAGAGGTTGTGTTAAGAGATAGGACACGTTTTCATCATTTTCGAGATGGGATTTGTTCTTGTGGTGATTTTTGGTGAGTAGGCAATATTCCATTAGCGGGCCATTAGTCGAATTTATTATATTCCATTTCTTCAGTAACCAGTAAAAGCTTGCAGTTTTGAACGAAACCTTACCTGTTGCTTGCCTCCAATTATAACCAAAATCCCTGTGCCCCATTTTGGAAAAATATATCAACAGTTCGCAGAAAAATTACAGTTTTTCTTTTGTTGTCCACTTATGGGGCTTACTGTACACATAAATTATTGACTGTTATACATGCAAGAAAGGTTGTTTATGTTGTGTCTGACAAAAGCATGTGATTTTTTTTTTTTTTTTTTCTAATTTAACATTGTGTTACCTATTTTTAACATGAATATAGATTTATGCATATTATTATGCTACACACTAACACACCCTATAGGACAGTTCATTTTCTGTTAAAATAAAACCTTGTAAGAGGTTATGCTAAAAAACAGCAAGGTGTTCGTATAAACAAACAAGTTTTCCAATTATTTTTGGTTATCGAAGAAGATTATTATACTTGATTTTGTGTAAGAAGCAAGGAGGATTGTGGTTTAATTATAGATTAATCTAGAATCCTAGTATTAAATATTGTACAGCTTAATCTTGTAGATTGATTGTAGAAATAAGTAAATAAATAAATAAGGAGTAGGTAAGGAAAAAAAGCCCCAAAAATTTAACACAAAAAAAAAAATGGAACATATGAAATGTGGTGCTTTGTTGTCTGAGAAGGGGATGGGGATGATGCTGGCTCCTATGTAATATGGAGTATAGGGGTTCATTGGATGGTCTCATGCATACTTGGATTTAGATGATCCAAATCACGTGTGACCCCTAAGCACCATATCAGACAAAATGGGCAATTATTCGGTAAAAATCAATTTGAGGTGTCGCTTTTGAATCGATTACATACGCCTGTCCCTGGAAAACTAATGAATTCTGTTCAATTGTAGAGGAGCTGAATTTATTTCCTTCTGTAGATCCAACGATTTGGGTGGCTATTTAATTTAACTGTAAAGCAGTGAAACGCAAACTTATAAATAGAAAACAAAAAAAATCAATACATGCCCTCGTATAGGGTAATAGGTGGGTTTGATGTTTGATGCACATCAAATTTACCTCCACAAGGTTTGCAAGAATATATGAATAGATTTGCTTATAACATCAATTCCTAATTATTACATCAAGGCTAAATATGAACAGCAATTGTATTTGTTATACAACCCGCCTCCCTAAAAGCCTCCCATACATTTCTGTTATCCTTCCCACAAAATTGCAACCATAGCTTCGCCTCCTCCGCAGCTCGATTTGCAACAAGCCACTGTGATAGTTTCGAGAAGATTAGGCTGTTCAATTGGATTATTGAATATCTCGGCGAGGTAGAAATAGGTTGTTAAGGAAGGAAAAGAAAGTCTCGGAGTTACCAATTTCAGATAACAACCAATGTGGACACTGGACAGAATACCTTCTATAATCACCTAAAAATGTTAACATATTGGTGCCAAAAATTCTGATCAATATTTCTATGGTTGCAGATCAACATCTTTTGTTTATTTGGTGAATCTACTACAAATAAGAAAGTAATAAGAAATAAGCATTCATTCCTTTCAACTTTCAAGTAGAAGAATGTGTAGGAGCTGTTGAGTATACTGTGTAGAGCGATGCAAAAAACAGTTTGAAGCTGCTGGCTGGTGCTGATTGGGATCCATAAGGCTTTTAATTATAATTTAATCATTATGCTTTGTTATTGATTTAGAATCAGGGGAATATTGAAGAAGAGAAAGATTAATGAAAACTGTGCAGAAGAAAGTAATAATAATGAAAGTTGTGCATCGATTCTGTTCAGGAGAAAAATGAAATTGTTCCAATAGCGTTGCAATTAGGGAGCTCCAAAACTTCAGTGAGCAAGAGCAAAATTGTCCTTCTAATTTTTAATATATTTTTGAGTGATTAAATTAAAAAATGAGAATATTAATAAAATAGGTAAGTTTGAAGGAGAAATAACTAATTTTAAATCATTAATGGAAAAATATCAAAATGATGAAGTTATGATGGGTATATATCTAAATTTATTTATTTATTTTTTATTATTGTTGCACTGTAATCGGGCCGAATAAATCGCATGGGTCCGATGTAGACCCTGTGTTGCACGAGTCCGCATCATCTGCATTAACTCAAAAAATATTTTTTGAGTTAATGTATCTGGACCGTCTGATTGTAAATAGAGCCCATCCGGTCTCATCTATAATGTAAGGGTCCTTTACTATTAGTGCAATTAATGTATCTGAACCATCTGATTATAAACGGAGGCCATTCGGCCCTATCTATAATCTAAGGGTTATTTAATATTAGTGCAGATTTAATCTGCACGAATCTCAAAACTAATATGACGGTCCATATTCATTAACTTTAACTCAAAAGATTCTTTTTTGTGAGTTAATGCAGAGGATACGAATTCGTGTTGCGCACACGCCACCTCCGGTTCCTTGAAAGCTGCATTCTTCAGGAACGATTCTCAGCGTCTTGTCACGTATACCTGGCGTATCGACTACCGACCCGTCCGTTCTGATCGTTGCATCCATTACACGTTAAGTTGTATTATCTTGTTCACAGAATATTAGCAAGAATTAGCAATACTTTTAAATCAATGTTAGAATACGCACGAAAGTTTTAAATTATTTGTACAATTTAAAAACCCATTAGGCCCACAAACTCCAACCAAATTAGTATACAGGTGTGCTGCTGGTGTCAAATTTGATCTGTCTCACAGGTCTCTTGTCATTTGATTTGGTACTTTTAAAATTAACCTGTAAGTTTGCAAACACATTTTTGCCAAAATTAAATTCACCAAAACCAGAACAATAGCAGCAATGATATAGTTACAAAACTTAATTTTTCCAAATGCTCAGTTTCTTTTATTACTTCACTAACAAGCCACTGCAGTTGATCCTCACTCAACCACCAGAGTTCTCTGGCCTGAAAGAGAACCGCTCTTTATTCTTTTAATTTACATACATAAAACTACCCGCGACACAACCTCAGCCTCAGGCTACCATCTCTATGACCATGTCTCCTCCTCTCTGCTTCTCCTGATGGTAAAGCTCCTCACACTGTCTCTGACACTGCTGTTGCTGCTCGCCGGGCCCTCTCTGTTTGCACATCTTCTTGCATTTCTGCAACTCCTCCTCTGGGTCTTTACCGGCCTCGTTCCTTTCCTCAGTGTGGCCACCTGGCTCGCCATACTTCTTGCAACGACTCTCGCATGCCTCACGTGAGCGTCTGTCATGCTTGTGGTACATCTTGCACTGCTCTCGACACTCATCGTATACGTCCCGGTTGTCATCTTTCTCCCTTTCTCCTCTTGTCCTCTCCCTCTCCGTTTCCTCTTGATAGCGTTTCGCACACTGCGTTTGGCATTCCTTCTGACGGCTGGGGTCATCCTTGTGCTGCTTCTGGCACTGCTTACGGCACTGTGAGAACTCTTGCTCTGGGTCCTGATTTGCTAGTTCGTCACCCCTTTCACTACCGTGGCCTTGTTCTTCCTTGTACTTCTCCTCGCACTGCCTCTGGCACTGTTTCTGGCCCTGGTAGTCGTGCTGGTGGCGCTCCTGACACTGCTTGCGGCATTGTGATAATTCCTGCTCTGGGTCTCTGTTATTTTCTAATTCATCTCTCTCACTGTATCCATAACTATATTCCTCTTGCTTATACCTCTCATCGCATTGACTTTGGCACTGCTGTTTCTGGTAATGGTCGTGCTGGTAATAATCCTGGCACTTCTGACGGCACTCCGAGTATTCACGCTCCCGGTCAGGATTGATCGATTCACCTTTACTCCCCCCTTCATACATTTCCTTCCCTTGCTCGTAACTCTGCAAGCACCTTTGCATACACTGTTTCTTGCCCTGAGTATCGAGTTGCTCTTCATCGCACTCTTTGCGGCATTTGCTCAGTTCCTCCTGTCAATATATACTGTTTTAGCACAAAATCTGAATTCTGAAGAAAGAAATTCACATATACTTGGTAGCTAGATTGCGAATGCATACGTCCTCAGTTCATGAAGCAATGAACAAAATAAAACAAATCACATACATTTACTTTGATCCAGTAGTAAATTCAATTGAACCAAAATATTTATACCTGAGGCTGAGGATCCCTGTTGATCATGGCATCAAGGACAGCTGTATTGCGTTCCTTCTCCTGCCGTTCATATTCCTCGCCATACTGCTCCTGGCACCGACTCTCACACTGTCTGCGCTTCTCGCCCCAATGTGTCTCGTAGCACTCCTCTCTGCACTGCTCCATCTTGCGCACCGGATCATATGCAGCAACTGACAGAACAAGAACCGAGAGAACAAGGAGGAGAAGGGGTAAGGTTTTGTTCCTCATGATAGCCATGTTGATTTAAAAGGTGGAGAGGAGAGAAATTGATTGAGATATGCAGAGATGGAGTTAATAAAATGGAGAATTAATTGGGATATAAAGGCGAGATTAGGTGGTTGCAGGGTGGAGACTCGTGGCCATGTTGCATGTCAAGCGATAATTACTAAGTGAAAAGAGTGCAGCAGTCATTCAAGTACTTTTGTTTGAATCTGGTTGATTAGGTGAGATTTGTTTTTTTCTTCAGTTGTTTTTACCTTAAAGCTTTAGCTGCGTTTCTAAAGAAAGTTAGAAAGAAAGGAAAAAAATAACAGAAATTAAGCTTTAAGGTGCATTTTTTTTAATATCCAACATTAAATAAAAATTAATAGGAATTTTCGTATTTTTTTGATAAAGTATAAAAATGCTCAGGCCGTTTCAAATTCAGTGGCCGAAAAAAGAATGGACTGTTGAGTTTTTCAGCAACCGAGGTATTTTTCTTTTTCTTTTTTCTTTAAACAAGCTATATGATTCCCGTTTCTCCCTCCTTTCACTCACAACTCACACCAATCTATCATAAGATAAAAAAAGGAAAAGAAAGAGAAGAAAAAAAAGGTAATTTAAGAGTCAATAAGTGATCGAGGTAGAAAGGAGGAAAAAAAGAACGGTCAAGTATGCTTTATAAAGAAATTTCTTAGGTGACCTATTTGTATGAAATTTCAAACGATAACTTTGTGAAATATCCTTATTGCTATGGTTTGAATTTGAAAAGAAAACAGTTAATCCAGAGTTGCCTAGTAAGTAGTATATATTACTAGTGCTTAAATTCTAATTTTAGGGTTTAAAGTTTGATGAATTTGAGTTTTATCATTTTGCACTGGAGTTTTAATTTCATCGATTTAGTGTTTGTGTTGTAGGTTGGATATAACATTGTAATTAAATTTTAATGCATTTTTGAAGTTGATCTTTTCCGAATGGAAAATTACCTCTTTTAATTTACCTCTACATTTCCAATAAATCACTGAAATTAGCATGCATGTAGATTTGATGTTTCTCTACATTTCCATTAAAAGAACCAAATTTTTTATTTATTAAAAATGCGAGAATTAATTTTTGAATATGCTAAAATACAATAAAGTTATAAAAATTGACTTTAAACTTATTCGTAAGTTAATCAAAATCAAGTAGTTAAAATCATACAAACAAAGTTCACACAAATTGCAAATAAAATAGTTCACAAATTTCTGTCGTTAGAGGGAAACATAAATTTCTGTATGACAAGTGTGCAGTTCGACAGGAAATTCCATCCTTGAACAAGAAAGTAAAAATATATATAGACTAAAAGTATCAATAATTACTGTCATGTAGTCATCTTAACCACCATAAATCAAGCAAAATAGCTCCTTAATTATATTTCAATTGGCTCAAGCAATACCGAGATAACTCTAGCCTTGGTCTCCTTACCGGGCTCTGCATATCCATCGCCATGTTGGTAAATGCATTGTGCCATGCGTGAGAGATTCAGAGCAACATATTGGAAGTACTCTTGAAAATCAGAATTATCAACATTTGCATTGTTCATTAATTTCCAATATTTCAATATCATGTCCTTTATTTCTTGGCGAGCAATGGACTCTGTGACTTGTTTGTCGCGCATATAGCATTGAATAGATTTATCAACATCCCCCCGCTCTATCTCAGCCTACATATATATTCAAGGCATAGTTAAAATAATTAATTCAGAACTAATTAAGATTTAAAACCAAGCTACAAGAAAGAAATTTCTTTGGGATTTTTAATATATATATATCTTACTTTGGATGTTCCTAAGTCATCGTAAAGCCGAAAAATCATAGATGAAAAGCGCACGATGTCAGGATAACCACACAAGAACTGCTCCAAATCTTTACCAGTAACATCGTCATTTATACAGTAGGCATTGGAAAGAACAATTGTCGACGCAATAGAGACCCACGCATTCTCAAGATACTCCTCAAATTTTGGTGATTTTCCATTGTGGTACCACCTTGCTTCTGCTAACCATGCATTGCATAAGTCGGTCCACTACAGATTTATGGGGGAATTAAAAAACAAAAGCGATCGATACCAGATGATGATGGAATGATTTTGGAAGATTACAAGTAAGAAAAATTAAGAAGTAACTTAATTATTACCGCTCTCCTTAAGTATGGAATGATATTAAGGCCTTTCTCTTTCAGGACTTCATAAGCGCTGTTATTCAGAGTATTAATTAGAGCTAAGAAGCACATCTGCATGTATTCAGGGAGTTTCTCCATAGCAGTTAGATCCCACCTTCAAACATTAAGGATATATATACAGTTCAGCATATATGAAATGCATCAAAAATTACGTACATATAAAGATTTGTCGACACTTACTGCCCCACAGCATCGGTAAAGGCCTCAAGCTCATCTAATGATCCATAAACATCATAGATATCATCAAACATTGCAATTAGGCAGATTGCTTTTGTTTGTACTTTTCTAAGACTAGCATGCTTTGGCTCAAAGGTAAAGGCTACACTCCAAAGGTGGTTCTCCACAAGTCGGTCTCGAATGAAAGGTAGTTTATCGTAAAGTCTCAAGTCAGTCCACCAACTGGAAAGTAAATTAAAAAAAAAAAAAGAATTTTTCAAAAATTAGAAAATGCACAAAAATAATCTTTATTGGAACCATTTGTGATCTGCGGATCGAGTTGCTCTTTCATCATTTGTACAGATATAAAACCCATTGTTATTTTCATTATGAGTTAGAGATGCTCATTCAATCTCCATTTCAAACAATATTTGATGAAAGTATAAATTAAATCAATTAGTAGGATTAGGATACATTTTTTTTAAATCTTTGATCATTAATTACCTCGATAAATCCTTTAGCTCTTTCTTGAATGAGGTTTGGATTATATTGAAATCCAACACAGCTAGTTCCAATAGAGCAGGCGTCATTTGCTTATCCACCTTGTATTCGTCTATGAACCAGCGGGTGTGCAATCTTTCCATTCGCCAATGTAGAGGCAGCTCCAGTGCATGGACAACATGTTCTTTCAGTCTAGAATCATTACAGTTAGAGCTCTCTACATAACTTTTTAGATGTTTTGTTGTGAATTCTCTTGCCTTTTCCATCGTCTCTTCCCCTTCTTTTGCAAGATAAGAAGTTTCATACAAACTTAACATTCCTTTGATGTCTGATGATAACTCGATTATGAAGTCCCCTTTGGTGTCGACGTAGCTATTGAATATATCTGCTTGGAGTTGTGTTGTGATCATTAGTTAATTTTTTTCTCAGCCAAAAGCACCTGTGACTAACATAAAGCTCGATCGGAAAAAAACATAAATTAAGGTAATAGATAAATACCTTCTGATACACTAAATCCATGCATCCTGAGCAGTCTGAAGAGAAGTGCGATGACATGGAGTTCAGCGGAGGTGGACAGCAACATTTGATCCATAGACTGATGGATGCAAGTAAGTACTGATTTCACGTCATCTTTAAAGTGATATGTTACTCCAAGTTGCTGCAATGCATCAATAAGCTCTAACTTATCTCTGAGCAACTCTTTCTTGTGTATCATTTGCCTCACCTCTTGCTTCAGCTTGTTCACTTTTTCCATGTTTCTCCCCTCCTTCATTATTACATATTAGAAGGAAACGGTAAGTGCTAGCTTTATACAAGTATATATTAATTTATTACATAATTTGGAAATTAAATTGCTTATATATGAAAATGAATCTAATTAAATGTGAAGTTGTGACATATATATATATATATCCTTTCATGCCTTAATTTCCAAACATGCATGCAGCTAGCTAGCTTGTTTTGTTGCACAAACCGATCGAAAATGTGAGTCTAAAGCTAGTTAATTATCTGCGATCGATCGACTTACGTGCTTGTCTCCATTTTGTAATGACTGTATGAAGGTATCGTGCCATATGGTTGGTTTAAAGTTCGCAGAGCGTCTAGTACTCTCCAGTGGGTGGGAAGGACTTTGCACGTGCACACAAACCGGCCGCGGAGATCTATAAGCTGAAAGCGCTCTTGTACTTGTAGGGGCTCTGTGAACCGGAATGTGAGGTAAAACCGCAAGCCTAAGCGACATGATTTCTCAAAGTGGCAGTAATTAACCAAATGTATATATGGAGCTGGGATACTATTGTCCTTTGTTTCAAATATTTTGTTGTGATGACTTCTCTTTAGTTCTCTTTGCGTATTTATAGATATATATCATTATATGGAGACAAAATAAAGGCCCTTATTTATTTATGTATTTAATTATATTTTCGGTCGATCACTTGATATAACAGTTAAGTATCACTATCCAATTAATGCGGGCCACGCGGCACTCCAACTCTGACCATTAGCTCTAGCTGCCTCGAACGTTGACAACGAATGTCAACTTTTGAATTTTTTATTTTTTGAATAATGAGATTAATAATTATTTTATATTTAATGATATTACATATATGAAGTGTTTATATTTATTTATTTGTTTGTTTGTTATATTTTTGAATTAAATTATATAAGCTATCAATATATTCGATAACGTTAACTATCACATTGTTTATTCATTGGCCGTTAACGTTAATAGATAAGAACAGAGAAAAGTGTAAGACTGATTAATTCATTGGCCGTTATTTCTGTATTTATGTTTTCGGTCACTTGATATAACAGTAAGTACAGGGCCGGTTCTGAAGATTTTGGAGTCCGGAGTGAAAGAAATTTTTGAACCCTTTATATATACCCGTGTTGTAGAAAAGGGGCTTAACGGCCTATTATATACCTGTTTAATTGTTAATGGTTGTCAAACAGTTATGAATACACTTATCGAAGGTCTATTAGTGAATTTTTCCGATTGGTCGATTATTCTCGATTATTCTCAATTATTTCGTTTATTCTCGTTTGATCGTCCATTTTTCCATTTATTCTCATTTATTTTCGTTTATTCTAGTGATTATTTATTTTTACATTGTTTTTTTTTTTTTTGTAATTGTGTGATAATAAGTTTCATAAACATGTATTGTAATTTTATTTGTGCTTGGCTATACATTCAATTTTTTTATATATGTTTTTTCTTCTTACTTATTTTGAATTAATTGATTAATTCCTCTATTATATATATACCATATATTTTTCTTACTTATTGATGTAATTTTTTCAATTAGTACATCATGTTCATATATTAAATTAAGTTGTTATTACAAACTAACTTTAGTGATTTTATGGTGGAATGTTTCATGTCTTTCAAATAATATATTGTTAGTGTTTAAAAATGCTTAATTCTCGAATTTATTTTTTAATTAAATAAATGTGTTACTTACACATGTAAAGTGCGTGTGTATTGTTAAGCATAGTTTCATGTTATAATAATAGAACTAAGTTAAATTAAGTTTATTTGATGAGTTTGATGAGTTAAATAAATTATTTTTTTAAATAATTATGAATATATACACATAATTTTAATGAAAATACAATATTGTCCGCATAATTTGATTAATCGGTCGCATACCGATTAATTACTTGACAGTATCCCGTTCGTTCGACAAGTGCATACCGTTATTTACAATACTAATATACACAATTTTTTATTGATATGTAAATAGATCATACCTATTTATAGAAAAGTTTGAACTCTTTGAGTATTCTAAATTTGAGTTCTAATATTTTATTTATTTTTAATATATACATATTAATTTTTTTTAAATATATGCAAAATATTTTTGCTCTTTTGAAGCCCCATAAATCTTGGACCTGGAGCGGTGGCCCTGAGTAAGTATCACTGTCCGTCAATGCGGGCCAGTGTAAAACTTGTGATTCGTTGTCAACGTTCGAGGCAGCTAGAGCTAATGGTCAGAGTTGGAGCTCTAGCTGAAAATTGATTCATTGGTGGGCCAGTATCTATAACAAAAATGTCTCCATTCAATCATCACATCTAGAGAGTAAATTGACTTAATTTTTTTGTTATACATGATTAAATGTAACAAATTGATCGTAATCTGAAAATAATAGAGTAAAATACCCTATAAATTATGAACTGATCAAGAAGAAATTAATTTTGATTTCAAGCTTGTGAGCTTGATATTGCTCTAAGCCGGTTAAATTAATAATGGACCCAATGTGAAACCAAATTCCGAGTGAGCACAAGTCAACGTCGAACTGATCTGATTGAGAAGAAACTGAATGGCTCCGATGGCTCGTACTATTTAATTGGCGGCTAACATTTTCATTGACCGCTTACTTTTTTAAAAGACTTATTACTTAGACTGCGAAAGCACTATTCAGTATTCAGTCTATTCTAGGCTGCTTGTCCTTTTCCGATTTATTGAAGACTCGATCACCAAGTATTCTGTATTCAACACTGCAGATTTTGAATACCGCAATGGATCAAACATTTTCTGGGGTAGCAGACAACTGGCCTACTAATATTTCATTTATAAAAATTATATTAACTGAGATGATTTTACTGTTCTTTTATGTTTTATGTTTTGACCTTCCTTTTAATTATTTCCTACGGGCTTTCAATAATAATAATAAAAAAATGAAAGAAAGTTTAATTAAATTTGTTAGAATCCTTCGCCTACTTGAAAATCAACTAAACCATGTTAGCACATTGTAAGAGGGCTGAAAGGCTAATATAATCCCCCAAGTTTTCCCTAGAATCTAAAATAACATTTCTTGCAAGTGAGATTATCAAGTTTTCTCCCTACAATCTAAAAATCATTTTCTTGCAAGTGAGATTACAACTATGCTATATGATTAAGAAGTTATAAGCTATGCTCCCTCGATTCAAAAAATTTGGCTAAACATGACTTCAAAAAGATAGATGTCTAACAAAAATTTTGTTGCTCACTTAGACAATTGCAAAATCATTAACTAATTAACTTTTCTATTTCACATGCATGAACAAAACACTTCGAGAACACTATATGTCACCAGGAACTTAAGGTAACTATTAACAAGTACAAGATCAATCTCAAATCCGTTTTGTATGTCTCACATCCCCATATGCAAGTTTCAGAATCTAAATTTCAAATATATCAGCTGGTAAGCTCTTCACCAGTCCGGTCCCTACTGCTTGGGCTCGCATCATCAATGGCACTGTTAGATGACACTGATGAAGTCGAAGAAGCTGGTTCAAGCACAACTGAGCTTGCTGCAGTGTGCCTTTGAGACTCATTACGATGTCTAAAGCTTTGTGCAGTGCCAATAGGCGGTAAGTTTGGTTGCGGATATTGTTGGTTATTCTGGTATTGCTGTTGCCCCTGGTTAGCTACCCTCTGAAGTACATTCAAAACCATCGGAAGGAATCTCGCCGACAGTGTAAGAATCCCAGAAAACTGCAAATGATATAATTCTTCTAGTTCTTACTCTCTAATTTTATTTATTTGGTATGGTAGAAGTTCTAGTTTAAATGAACCATACTGATACAAAATGCTTAATCATGGACAACTGGTATGAGAGCATAGGTCCTCATACAAGAGGTCATGAATCACCATTGATAATGCGACTGCAGCATTTTGTACAGACAAGACATTCAGCTTTTGCAGGTTGAGAAATTTGGACATTTTGGTAATTTAATAAAATTGTGTTATAATTTCATCCATTTCAGCAAGGGGTGTCGTGTCACAAGGAATTTGTCTAATACATAGAGGCATCCATGCATCTACATACCGAGGTTCCAACATTAGCAAAAAAGACAACTCAAATTGCACCTAAAATTCCAGTCATCTTTCTATTTAATGAGATTCTGAAACAGTAGCAATATTAGTAATGGAAATCATGGTGTATTGGAGCACAGAGCATTTTCTTTCTATCTCTTCCCTACTCATGGTTTCTGTGACTTTCAGCTTATTTCTTATGTCCGCAAGTGGGTACCATGTTAATTAGATGTTTATTTGCTTTCCAGCTATAGTTTTCTTTACTTTCAGCACTTTATTGTACTTTTACACACTATTGTACTGCTACACAAGATGGCCACTACAGTATGAACATGACTCAACTATGCATAAGCACTTGTTACTTATTCAGTGCACATGTTGAATGCATGTAAAGCAACTCATTTATATGTGCATACAGATTGCTTGACAAATTTAAATAAGAACCAGTGTCTTACCAAGCCATGATGAAAGTATCCCGCAATGTTATATTGCAAAGCAACAGCATAAGACAAGAAGAAAACAACGAAGATGCCTAATAGGTAAAAGGGGCTCCTGTTCACATAAGCCAAACAAGAAATTATTAGCAAAAGAATAAAAACAATAAAATTCCACATCTTAGTTCTCAAAAGTTCATATTATCAGAAATTTGACCTCAAAATAAAGGTGATAATGGCCATAATTTCATTGAATCCAAGAGCAAACATTACAATAACAGCCCAGAGAGGAGGCAGCTTGCTGTTGTTGCGCTTGTGTGCTTCCTGCACATACAACAAGACCATGTTAGACAGTGATTGTGAATTACAATTTATTATATGCCACTGAGAGAATCATGTATACCCTTTTTAAAACAAAGGCATCTTAATTTATGCTTGTCAATACACTCATACTATTCTAACTTCTAAAATATATATACCCAAACTACCCTTCTATCGTCTCTTTAAAATAATAGAACCAAGAAATGGGCAGGAAAGTGTAGCTTAGGACTCCTTAAAAGAAGTGAAAGGGTCCAGACAACATTATCCATAGATTGCAATGGTATGCATGATGGTTCTCACTTTATGGTTGTATCCAGTGCACTACAAGTCAAGCTGTATCAACAAGTACAATTGTCGTGCCAAGCAGATGAAATTTAACTCAATAAAATGTTCCAAACAAGATATTTTACCTGTGCTGTGATAGCCTGTGCAACTGAATACTCAGTTTCGGTATTAAACTGTCGCCAGTATGCTTTACACTGGACCGGTGTGATCATCGTATCTTTTGGAGAAATCTATCAATAAAACATTTCCCACCAATTTAACAATTATTTTTCCTCTCCAAATTAACAATGAATTTGCTAGTAGAAAGGTTGTGTGAGAAAAATTATGCTTGCCTCATCCCAAGTGCTTGAAGCAAGTGGATCTGTGGAGCCCTCAATATTCCTAGTCATAGATGACGAGCCCACATCTAAAAGACTCGAGCGGAGAATGCGCTCAATCTTGTCTGTTTTATCTTCCAACCGTACAGCAGCCAACACTGATAATAGTTTTAGAGCCTACAAAATTGGAAAATACAAGTTCAATGAGTATCATGCAGCCAGGATCGTGATTAAAGTATATTAGTGCTACAGAATCAGCTGTTCAAGAAGATTTTAGTTGTTCTTTTGAGTTTGATGAAGAAAACAAAGGACACATTCTAATATCTTAAGGGCAAGAATTGCACAGAAGTGACAACTAAAATGAGAATAAAGAAAACTAAAATAAAATACTACCGCAGTACGGGCTTCCTTGGTGATAGCTCGTATGTTTTCCTTTCCAGTCCAAACCCTCGGCATTGAGTCCTTATCATGGCTAAAAACAGCTGAAAACCTAGAAGCAGATTATTTCACCATCAGTATCAGTGTAAACAGGATTGCATGCAAGTCAAAAGAGCACAACTGTAATTTACTAGACAAGCCATAAGCTACCTCTCCTTCATGTGTATTAATACTTTACTTGCTTCTTCTCTTGCTTTCTTATGCACTATGTCTCTGCTCACTTCTCTCAAACTCAAGATCATGGCATCACGAGTTGTATCATCAAGCTCAAAGCCAGAAAGTTCATCAGAAAATGACGAAACTGCCCTTTCAGTCTCAATTTTGTGTAGATGCCGAATAGATTGCCAAGTGCTGTCACTCCCTGCTTCTAGGATGGACTCCACTGGTTCCGATAGTGCTTCTTTTAGCCTATCCTGATAATTTCATTAAAAAAAATAACTAATTTAAGCCAACATCAGAATTCTTGTAATGCGGCTATGCTTTATTGGCATTCTATTTAGACAAAATTTCATTTTTCATTTTTTGGCTCTATACCCCCTCAGACTGGCACCAGCCTTGAAGTATTCTTTCAATATTCTTCAGTTTCAGGGACTCACAAATGCAACCTTAAAATCTGAAAGTATATTAGGGTTGGTAACCCTGATAAGGATTAGGTCCTCACATGATCTCCAGTACCAATTCTGATGTGGGTTGCAAGTTTAAAGATTCCATATTTGCTCTTTTAATTGCAGTAAATATGGTCATGTAGAGAAAATTGCATGCAAGTAAACATGGGGATGAGTGTTACTGAACACATAATTTAAAAATTGTGTAAACTATGCAAAACCAGGCTACCAGAAGCTCAATTGGTAAAACATGTAATTCGGGCCAAGACCAATTTGCATAATTATGACTTGTTTGGGCAAGCCCAGTTAAGTCTAACTTTGACAAATTTGCCATAAATTGCTCATATTTTTGGCAATACCAGTATCATACAGGAATAAGGTTCTGAAGTTTCAAAACAATCATGTTGACTATTTCATTTTAAACTTGATGGTGTATTACCAATAACATTGCGTCAAGAGTGCTATATAAGGCTAGGCGATTGCAAAGAAGTACAAAGAACCAATTTGTGGAAATTTCCACAAAAGAAAGGTAAACTATTAGTAAGTTCTGAAAACCTCATAGGATCTCTTGAGCTCAGCCAATCTGACACTGCGAACTTCTAAAGCATATGCCTCAATGTCACGCTGGAGCTTGTCTCTTACTCTTTTTGTGTCCCAGTTGGCATGCTTCACTACGGCATCTGATAAGAGGAAAAAAACACATAATGAAAAAGGTTTCAATAAAATTAAATAGTTAACAACAAAAATTATCTCTGTAAGATTGACTGCTAGATCTTTTGACCACGGAAAATTAGGGACTGATCACCAAAATTAGCATGCAGGATTGATTAGGTGGCCTATTACATATACAGATGACAAAATTTGTATATTGTACCCTCATTTATCACATCGATTGCAGGTAGGAATCTTGGCCAAAAGGCACAGAGTCAGAAAAAAAAAATGGAAAAAAAGATGAAGATAGTTAAGCACTTCTACTGACAGGGCTGGCTGGTGCAGTATGCAGCCAGGGTAATTCAAGACCAAGATATTACCCCATTAAACAGGAAGTAATTGATAAAAATGTCCAAATAATTAAAAAAAAAGTGCAATGACAAAAGCACCAAATATGTAGAAAGGTTTTTCTAAGAACTAAGGAACTTATGCATGTTTCACATATTACAGAATTTAGTAGCAAAACCTAGTCAGAAAAGCCTATACCTTTTAAATTGGTATCAAATTCAAGCATCGCAGCCTCAGTACAGCTTCGAACAGATGGCGCGAATCCCTTCTTTTCAGCTTTGACAGACCTATCAAGATCGTTCTTGAATTTATCAAGAGATCTAGACCTAAAATGTCCCAGCAAAGTCTGAAATGCTGAATGCACATACTGCACGAAAGAGGAAAAACCGAAAGAAAATATCAACACAATAGAAGGGATGTTAAGCCAAAAATTTTTTATAACTGTGCTGAAACAAAGATACTGCAAAGCATGAACTTGAAAAATTGATAGCATAAAGCGATGTCTGGTCCAAGTGTAGGATACTGTACCAACATTCAGTTTTTTTCACCGGAAGAGAAAAAACTTGAATGTCTAGGATAGGTTATATAAACCGTAATTAGTTCCACAATCGGCATGTAGTAAAGGTCACTAGATCAAGCACAGCTGGGAACCTGTTTAGTTGTAATACGGGCATGTGGGAATTTTTAAAAAATCTACTGTAATACTACAAAAGCAAAGTCAGTTATAATACTCACATTCACAGCACTGGTTTCTAGCTGTTGCCGCTTAGCAGTTCTTACACCCTCCTCAAAATAGAATGCTTCAGAGTCATACCTACAAATAAACAAAAGTGTGGTCTAGCCTACATAAATCACACACCACCCAAATATTAACATAAAACATGGCACTAAACAAATGTTTAAACCATAATTAGTTCTTAAAATGCAGTCTAATTAAAAAAAAAATAACCTAATACCAATGCTACATGACATGACAAATACCATTACAAAACAAATGTTTAAAAAATTCAAAATTTGACCTAATACCAATGCTTCAGAGTTCATTATGACTCCTATACTACAGATTATTTCTGTTGAGCGAGAACAGTACCAATGCACACATTACAGAACACTTAGAAAATAGTGATGTTAGTTGCAGTCTCACTCTGATAAATAGAAATCAAGGATTGAACTAAGTTTCTTTCCGAAGCCTGGTACTGGACCTGCTTGAACAGCAGCATTCAGCTCCAACCAATTCTGAATGAAGAAAGATAAACCGGAAAAACATCAATAGTTGATAAGTTACGATATTATCAGTAAACTCCAAAGGAATGTCAGGTAACTTTAGTTGTCTGAAAAACTTTACCTCGTCAGAAGTCAGTCGGCCAAGTTTTTCATTTGCAATCTCCTCACAACGCACAGTAGCAACCATCACCTACTTATGGATTAAACTAGATTAAGTTCTAATAAATTAAAGTGATCAGAAAATAAACAAAAACCACAAGAAATTATTCTAGAAAATTTTAAGTAGCTTCTAAAGTAAAACTAGGAGGCCTCAGAATAAATATCAGAACCCTTCAACTTATAGACCTATAAGAGAAAAGCTTTTCTACAACTCAAAAACATTGGGCTTGTAAGGAAAAAAATATAATTAAGGCATCCAGCACAAACCTTGTGAGCAGGAAGATCAAGGTCTTTATTTTCACGAATAACTTTCCAAATTTGCTGTGCACTGAAAGAAAAGCCTGATGCAGGTATCACTCCTCTTCTATCGCCTGCTAAACCACCAGGTGCAATTGAATTGAAAAACCGTTGCCTTAATTGCGAAACCTGCACCAATAAAATAAGATATAAATAAACAAAGTTAAATGACTTTGACGATTTTGTACATCCAAAATATATATCAGTCATAACTGATAAATGAAACTATTAAATGAAGGATCCAATTGGAAAATATCCAATCTCACGTTTGTGTAAGACAGGTACCAATTGTAAAATATGTTAAATTCAACAATCTTCTTACTAAGATGGCAATTATGTGGGATAAGTTTAGAACATTACAGAATATAATGATTGCCTAACTGTATGCTTTTGGTGGAAACTTCAACCACCACAAGAACTATAAGAAAAGAATGACAGTCATGATATGCAAGTTTGAGGCTACAATAATAGTGAACTGGTTAACAAAGGAGAAAAATGCATCTCCAAGTATCTATGGATATCTCGACAACAACTAAATTCAAAAAACAAAATCTAATGTGTAAGCTATATTATAAGAGATATATAACCTGCTCCTTGAATTGCTCTTCCTTCTCTTCAAAACTTGGCAAAGCAGTGACTTCCACCTTCATTTCCAAAAAGAAAAAAAGAAGTCATATCAGATAACAAGCTACTTTGAATGGTTTAAATAACCAAATGAATAAAATAACTTACATTAAAA
Source organism: Carex pumila (assembly GCA_033356055.1). Lineage (NCBI taxonomy): Eukaryota > Viridiplantae > Streptophyta > Magnoliopsida > Poales > Cyperaceae > Carex > Carex pumila. The sequence continues at coordinate 69,328 of JARJHM010000514.1, read as the reverse complement.
AATTCACTTAGTGGTGTATCCTTGTGTGCTGGTGGCTTAGAAACAGAGTCCCATATCTTGCAAATTGAAGTTCATAATAGCAATAAATAAATAAAATATATAAATGGTCTACATAAAATGAATTAAACGGAAACTACATAGAAAATTCATACCTTCTGAATATCTTCCCTTAACACAGGCTCCAGATACTCCATCGGGGTCTAAGCAAAGAAAAAAAATTAATTAATTCTAAATAAAATAAAAGAGAAGCAAAAAGAGCAAAAATATTTAAAATTATATATAATACAAACCTTAGTTTTGTCTCGAATCACAAACAGCAAAGTAGTTTTGCGTGGACTGAAAAGGTGCATCATCACCTTCATAAGAATAAAATATGTACAGCAGTTATTCAAAAAAAAAAAATTTATAGTTATTTATTCAAAAAAAAATATGTACAGCAAATTGTAATACTTACAAATATATCCTAGGAACATAGTATTATTTTGTAAAACAAAACGATGATGTATACCACCGGTACAACAAGTCCTAAGTGTTGCATAAATTGCTCAAAGCATCCCAAATATTTTTACAACAAGTCCTAAGTATAGCAAGTACTTTTATAAAGGAATATACTATTCAGAATCTTCAGGACCAATATAATGTCTTTTAAGAGTTTTGTAATTTTCCATGAATTGAGATAGCACAACAGATCCTCTCAAAACCTAAAAATTGAAATAAATTTGAGTTAGATTTTAGAACCTGAAAAACGGTCTTCAATAGAGGCTTGTTAGCAGCTTGCTCTCGACCTATGTCGTGACACCACCTGTACAGACCACAGCATATTAGAAAGAAAGCATACAAGATCACGAAAGGAAAAGACAAGTATTTTTTTTAGGATTATAGAGATAAAGATTAAGCGCACATGTTAATCAAAACGATGTCGGAGACTGCAAGGGCAAAAAGGGCACTTTGCTTTTCAAATGTAGTATCATCCTGAAATAAAAATAATAAACAAACCAGAAAAGGTCAGCATATCAAATTTTGATTTTCGAACACTCCCTCCTACTGTTGATTAAAAAAATCCAAGTAGGCCCCCACGGCCATCTTGTTCAAAAAAGTTGAAGAGCAGAGTCAACTACACAGCCAAGTTTTGATGGGATGTAATTAAATTTGTTTTTATCCATTCGTGGGACTGAGAATTTCTTCTCAAATAAGACATGAAACTTGCTGAATACTTTCTAAAGAACATGAGTGGCCTACGGGCATGTTTTAAATCCAAAAAAAAATAAAAATGAGGTAATAATTAATGCATTAAGAGTGCAACTTTAATTAATTATCAAGCAGACCTAAACAAGAATGAAAAGTTCCATCAAACCATGAAAAAAGAAAAAATGAAACAAGAGGTTTCAATATGAAAAAGAAAAATATCAGAAATAACAGAATATCAAGGTGTAACCTCTCCTCTCTCCCTCCCATCTGTACCCTCCAAGTCCATGACTACAGTGCAAGGCTCAATGCCAATGGCTTTCCCTATCCATATGCCTTTTGTAGTCTGGCTCCTATAAACCGAAAAAAAAAAATTCAGACTTTAAGAAAATGGTTCCCTCCTTTTGTAGTCTGGCTCAATGCCAAGATAAAATGCTGGTCACATGTTAGCATGTCAAAAAGTACATCTCCATACTAGGTATGTACTAGTATCAAGCAGATTCAGCCAATGTATGGCTTCCCACTGGTTACTACTGAAACATGTGATGTTCAGCTCAGTCCCAACCTCTCATGTAAACTGTATAACAAAGAAAATGGCATAATTTTACCACAATCAAAGTGATGTTAATTTGGTTTGGATCTGGCATGCTACCTGCATTAGACCTGACATGTTTGGCTATACATTTCAAATACCATGCTCAAACAAGAATGTAACAAAGGAACTCCAAAGAATTTCAAAGAAGAGAAATATTCTGAGCATTACCTTCCTCTAAAAGCATCCATTTCTCTGAAATTAGTCTTGAATAGATGATTAAGCAATGTGCTTTTACCTATCAATCAACAATTAAAAAGAAACCAAATTAACATGTGAACTGATAAGTACACAAATTAAGCAATTTCTAAGTAACAGTAAAGCTCAGAGTTAAAACACCTATTCCCCCACTAAATTCATAACCCATTCCTTCTATTGGGTAAAAAATCAAAACCATTTCTGCATTTTCCAAGTCCAATTCAACAATTCAATACAAATGAGGAAGCCAAATGCAAAAATTAATGGCACCATACCGCTGCTTTGTGGGCCCATGATGGCGACGACGGCGTAGGAGAGGCCGCAGTCGGCTAGCCTGATCTCCTTGATGAACTGCTCTAATCCCTCCACGTTGAACCCCCCATCTCCGTCGATCAGCTGCGTCGAGCCGCAACCATCGCCGTTCATTTTCCTCGCCATATCCCTTCCTTCTGTCCGATCACAATCGACACTATCAAAAGCTCCAAAATTCAAAAGAGAGGCCCCGAGGTGAATCGAATAATAGAATAGTGTGGAATTAATCCCGTCGTCTACACGTAAAAGATGTTATATAGGTAACAAAAGTTAGTTCACATTCTCTGTGCCTGATTATTATACTGCTTCCTTTAAGCGGGTCAATATGAATAACTACAAAGCTTAGAGTGACAAATTAATTATTTAGGTTCAGTTTGATAAATTAAAAAATTTATGATTTGAGAATAATTTGAATATAATTCGAAAATTATTCGGTTTCATAAGGAAGTAGAAAAAAAAACCAAAAAAAAAGTATATATATTTACTTCAATTTTTTTTAATTTTCAACTTTTTTAATAATATTTGGAGGAAAAAAATTTGAGAAGTGCCCAAAAATTTAGAGTATACATATAATATTATTTTCTTTTCTTTGATATTTAAAATTTTATCTGTGAATTAAAAAATTAATTTAAGGTGGTTACCACGTGATGGGGTCCACTTATGCCTTTCAAAATTCAAAAACTTGCCTCAATAGCTTAGCCTTACTCACGTAGTGAGGTTTTATCATGTGAATTTTACCCGCATTGTACGGACTACATAGCAACAAAATTATACAAAGCGACAAATTTTTCAAATAAAAGCAAATAATTCATAAAAAATGTATTATTTGCATTTTATTTGTAAATAAATCGATTTAAAATTCGGTCAACCGTTTTATTCTTTATGTTTTATTCATGTTTTATTTACAAATAAAATACGAAACAATCGCGAATAAAATACAAATGGTATTAATATGCAAATGCAAAGCTCCCCGTTCCTTAAATCTTTACTTCTCTTTTCCGTTTTTCTATGTCTGTGTCGGTCTGTCCTGATTTAAGAAGTGATTTTGTACAAAATTTCCTACAGAAAGGAAGGCGCGGATAACCATATATGACACGAAGGATAAGAATGTAAGCAGTTCCCCAAGTCAATTTCATACATAACTTTCTGTAACGGGTGGTTCAAGAAGTTTATATCCATTTACAGTGACCTGGTATAGGAAAAGTAACAGAGAACTATAACCAGGAAATGCATTTCAAAAAAAGCCGTAAGGATGAAGTGCTGAGGAGGTAAAGAATACCACAATAATGGGCTTTGCATCTCTAACAGTGGCCCAACCAACCGCAACTGTAGCACAGCAGCACAGGAACAGAAGAATACGGATTCTTGGTTCTGGCCATGTTCTTGAACAGCTTTTTTGAGGCTGCGTTTTCTGCACTCTTTTGAGTTTAATGTATTTCAGCCGTCTGATCAGAATTGGAGTCAATCTAGCTCACGTCTAATATACGGGTTCATTTAATATTAGTGTGGATCTCAATTAAACGATTCAGATCTATCAACGCACGTTTCATTAATACAGAGAATACGAATTCCTTTTTTTGGGTTTACAATGCTATGAGTATTAGAAAAAAAAAAAAAACTGTCCCTTTATCATATAATGTTATTTTTATTCAGATGAATGTGGATATTATTATATTTGATAAGATGAATATGAATGAGATTTTTTTATTAACGTAACACGTAAGAGTTCGGAAAAAAATTGTTAGTTTATCGAGTAAAGATATATATAAGAGCTATTTGTTATCTTAAATCCTATAGATTGATGAATAAAAATCAAATTATGTATGATAATTTTCTATCAGTATATAACTACATAGTTTTTATTATCATGATGAGATTGATTATTAATTTATTATACTATTTTATATGATTCTTCAATTAGTAATTTATAACGAGATTGCTTTATATAATATTTTATATAACTTTATTTTAGATAACTTTATTAAATTGTAATTTATATGGTTTTTTAAATAATGGACCACAAACGTTTTTATTTGTTATCATATTATAACATGAGATGTTCATGTTTACAGTAATATATTTATTTGTTTGTTATATATTTGAGTTAGATTATATAATATATTAATTTTCTTATATTTATTACTCATTTGAAGACCTTTTTTTTTAAAAAAAAAAAAGAGGCAAAAATATCCGTTCATTGATTAAAACAAATGTTTACAACATATTGTAAAGGAAAAAGGAAAAAAGCAACTCTTTGTCATCGAACTCCTATATTAAAAAACACAAATTACTATCCAATTTTGTCAATTAACTCTTCTAAACAAATGAATACACTTCTAACTAATACATCTCTCATACTATTCACATTTTGCCACAACGAACAATAAAACAATATGTGTTGTTGCTAGCTATGGCTAATAGTAAAGCCAATTGTATTGCCGCTATCTCCATAGGCTTCAACCTCACATCTCTTCTCTCTCTACCCTTTGTTGTTGCTTGCTTGAAATTGATACTTCTTGTATGTCTCTAAGTGTCACTCTGTTCATCTCTTTAGAGTTAGATTTGGCTTTAATGACAATCAGACTTTTGTTCAGCTCTCTGGAACAAGATTTTCCTTTTGTGATTTTAGTGCTAGCAATCTGACTTATCTAACAACCCTGATCCACTAGTGTTATTAGCACGAGATCTTTACTGACATTCCCATTAACCCTCTGAGCAGAGACAATGCTAGAATCAAGTTTGGGTTGAGCAGGGATCGATAGAGCTGGTGTTTGTATAGAAGTTGGTTTCAGATTTTGTATTGCAACCATCTAAGAGACTATCTGACAATCTTTATTCGTAGTACCAGCAAGTCTTTCATCAAAAGTCTCAACAATTTTGGTAGGAAAATATGTTGGATACACCTCAGATTGGTGTTTCTCTACCTCAATAATCATTTTATCATCATGTATGAGATTCTCCATCTCTTGAAACATATTCGCATCAAACTTGAAATTGCAATTTGGAACATTCCCAATGGTCATCGCATAATTAGTGCAGATTGGAGTATTCCCCTTATTTTTCCAATCTCATTATCATTATCAAATTCTTTTTTATGTTGTTGGTAATATGTTTTAAACTCATGTTCAATCTTTGTTAAATTATACTAAATTTTTTTTATGCTGTTGGTAATCTATTTTAGACTCCTGTTCAATCTTTGTTAAATTATACTAAATTCTACAAAACTGAGAATTGATGTTAGTTTGTAATAATCTAGAAGTCAGTAATACGATAATTTATCATATAAAACTTTGTTCATGAATTGGATGTTTAATTAATTATATATATCATTTTGTTGCCTTGAGTATTATTGCATTATGAATAATTCCGAGTTCATGACTGGAATTGTGAAACTTCATAATACAGATGATATATACTCTTAAAAGTCTCTAACCAAGGTAATTAGCATGAACACTAATTTACCGCTATAATGTTAGTATGTGGAATAAAAGATGGTCAAGTTTTACAGACCACTGACAAGAGATGTTATTTTAATCACATAGATACATGATCTAGGAACATGATATTTGACAGACCCCGAATTAAACATTAAATAGAATTGTGTTCGTGTCATTAATGTTTTCATTAAGTATTAAGTTATACAGTATGAGGTATTCATCTTTCCTACTAAGATATGTGTATGTGTGATTGCTATCTAACGCTGTCTGTAAAAAGCAGTTATCACGGTAGCTCTTCGGTATGCATAGCTTAGCTGAGGAAGTGGTGGTTTACCAAAAGTACTATTGTCCCTCGTATTTATGTACGAGTTATAGTATCATTGGGTCTCTTGATAGAGTAAGATTATCTGCATGCAGTATGATTACAAGAGTAATCATATTTGATAATCTGCTCAAGATCAAAAAAATATTAAGATTGCAATGATGACACAAACTTACCTTGAAACTAATTTGATAGCTATAAGACAAAGAATTAACACGAGTAAAATAGTTTACTAGACCATGATATTGTACAATACATCATCATCTATGTAATTGGATGGTCATAGTGCATATGTCAGATGCCTCCTGTGATTATAGAAGTTAAAACAGTTATAATTCTATTTACCAACATAACACAGATCCTATTGGGTCACACCGTATAGGAGCTAATTGGAGAATCTTGTTGATTAATTATAAATTGATTATGATTAATAATAAGATGGTTATAATTAATTATACGTGATATAATTAAATTATAAATGTCATAAAAGATGACAAGCAGAAACAACGATTAATTTATAAGCGTACACGGTACATTGTATAAAAGTTACCGAAACAACAACCGAGAGAAATATAATTGTACATGACAATTATATATATTTGATTTGGATTTTAATTATTAATTATGGATTTGAATTATGGGTTTAAAGGCCATTAACAATTAAAGCCTTAATTAATAATCAAAGCCCAAACCGAAAAGCCTAAATGAATTAGATTGATTTTTGGGCAAAAGTGCAAAAATCAAATTTTGCTTCTTCCTCTCAAAATCGCCACAACCAAGGGCATTTTGGTCATTTTTAAAACCACCACAAATGGCTATAAAAAGAGAGGTGAAGGTAGAGAGTAGTTTACTAATTCACATGTTATTGAATCTGTCTGATTAGTTTGTTAATATATTTTCTCTCTCGGTTTTCAGTTGTTGTTTAGAGTTCACAGGATCGGTGAATAGTATTCTTTCGGTAACCCACGTGTTTAAGAATCACATTCACGTGATAACCTTTGACATCTAGCGGCTCAAGACTAATACTATTTCGTCTTTTCTAGATGAATAGTGTTTTTGCAGAATCCTGCGGTTTACAGTATTTCTGGCAAAAGAAATAAACTACTCTCTGGTTAGTCCCGGTGGATAACCGATAAAGGTATCAGACATCTGATACTCCGAGACAAGTCAATCCCCAAAGTCGTTCTTCTCGGTCGGCTGCATTCAAATTGAAATTTGGAAACGAGATATAATATGTTATATTAATCTATTTAATTGGTAAATAGATTTAATGTTTTAGAAATCAATTAAGGAGTAGATCTGTAAAATGATTAAATTGGGTTTTGATGTCAAATGAATACTGAAGGTGGACCGCCTTAAAAAGTTTCCTGGCATACCCCGTTTAATCCTTAGCTTAAGTTAGAAGTAAAATTTTTATTTTACGGTCTTTCCGCAACTTAAGCCTAAATCGATTTTGGTTACCCCAAAACCCAACAATTGATACCTCCATGTCTATCTCCCCCAAAAGTTTATTAATATCCAAAAAATAAATAAAATTTAAATTCTACCCACTTTTACGCAGGATTTGAAAAATTGCCTAGTCCGGTCAAAATCTCACCGGTTTGAGATCTCATTTCCGGTTAAAAACTCACCGGTTCAATCAATCCTATAACCGGTTTTTATTTTTGTTTTTTTTATTTTACAAAACAAAAAATTTTATAATTTATTTATTTTTTGTATTGAAATATTAAAAATATTTAATGTATTTCTATGAAAATAGATGGAATATAATATAATTTGATTTATTAGAAAGACTATGATAGATAATCCGGATCAATATTTTTCAGGCCGGATTTTTTGCGGCTGTAAGAAAAATTAATATATTTTTTTATGTGTTATTGGAAAAAAAAAATATGCTTTGAATTTGAGTTATTGATTGCGGTTTAAAAATCACTTCGAGGTAATGATACCTCGCATATTTAGCCTATATTTGACTTGATTTCGTACCAAATTCACGTTCTAAATTGTCAAAATCACGTGCATTTCATTGATATATCCTTAGAATTTGGTACTGCTGAGAGTTTGTTTGTTTTCTGCAGGATTGGAGCAAAATACACGAAGAAACGGCGTTTTTGGACTCTCTGGTACGGCCCTTATCAGGCTTGGTACGGCCCTTACCAGGCTTAGCCGATCCAGCCTCCCTTCCATCTTGTACGGCCTAGCCGTACCACTTTGGTACGGGCCGTACATAGATGCCGCCTGACAAAATTCAAATCTTGGCAGAGGCTATTTAAAGCGGGGGATCTCTCCATTTTCAGGGGGCCACTTCATTCCAGATTGAGAGCTCAGTGAAAGAGAGAAAGAGAGCAAAGGAGCAAGGAGAGAAGATCAAGGAAGAGGAAGAGGCGAGAATCGACGGATCTACACCTTCTCCATTCCCGATCTTCAATCTAGTTCTTTCATGACTTTCTCTATCTCTTTTCTTGTATTTCTGGACAGATCCATGACTTGTGAGTAGTAGACTTTCGTTTCTAGGGTTTGTAGATGGATTTTCTTGATTTGTGTTGTTTTTCTTGATTTGGATCTTGTATGAACTCTTGTGATTGATTTGATTGTGAATTTGCTTGTTTTGATTGCTTTGTGTTTCTGTGATTGCATGTGGTGTGCCTATAGTGGTAGATCAACCCTAACAAGGTCATGTGACCATTGCCTTCTCTCAACCAAACCAATCCCTTTAGGTAGACTTGATCGAATTGAAGCCGAAAGGTTGAATTCTCCTCTAATCGACAGATTAGAGGTTACCTTAGATCTCCAATCAATCAACTAGAGGATCTGGACCAAAACACGAGAGTTGAGGTTTAGAAACCCTAAAAGGTGAAGAATTGACTCCAAAACCTAGATCTTGAGCCAACAAACGAGAGTTGAGGTTTAGGAACCTTAGGTATGGTCAATTGAACCTTTATCAAGAGTTTAATACGAGGTACTAGCAAGAAATGCATCAACTCGAACTTGTAAGCTCTGTTCTGGTAAACCAGTACGGCCCTTACAAGAGTGGTGCGGCCTACCCGTACCAAGCCCCATACGGCTTGGTCTTACTAGGTTGGTGCGGCCTGGCCGTACCAACTTGGTAAGGGCCGTACCACTAGAGGCAAATCAGAGATGAAGTCTGAAACCCTTGAAACACCTTTTATCCCAAATCAAAACACAGTTTATACCTTTTCTTGCACATTTACTATTCTATATCATTGTGTGATTGCTTGAGTTGATTCTTTCGGAAAATTAAACACCAAAAACCCTTTTTTTTTTCTCACTTCTAGTCTTTGGCTAAGCTAAGTAAAATTCTAGATAAAGAAACCGTCCCTGTGGATCGATACCCGATTATACTCCTCGATAAGGTTGTGCACTTGCAACCCTAATCGGAAGGTGTAACCGAGGTTTAAAAGGTACGCTCCCAAGCGTACCGAAACTTGCGTTGCGCTTTACGCCGATCAAGTTTTTGGCGCCGTTGCCGGGGACGGCTACCGTTTTCTGGATTTTTGCTTATCTTAGCTAATCTAGATTTTAATATTTTTCTTTTCTTTTCCTCTCACCACAGGTACACAGTTGTTCCTGCACAACCACCTCTCGATGCGCCCCGCATCACAACCGACGTGACTCGCGTGGAAGAGACAGAGCAGCTCAAGACGCTATGGCAACATACCAACAGTGGTCCGGCCGTGACAACACCCGAGCTGGAGGTGGCTGCCGATTTGAAGTTGATCAGATCACTGCTCTAACCGCCAAGCTGGATACTATGCAAAGAGCAATGGACAAGTTGAGTGTTAAGGCAGTTGTCAACCATCAACTACCGCTATGTGTCATGTGTTGCGACAGAGGGCACTCCTATGAGCATTGCCCATTGGAACAAAGGGAGAAGGAACCCGAGCAGATCAGCTCTCTCAACCGAAACTTTTACCATGACGCTTTATTTGACAACTACCACCCATTCCAATACGATCCTCCCGAGTCATACATCGCTCCCGCTGTGAGCGACTTCATGCACGAGCAGGCAAAGATGAATCAGATGATGTTCGAGCAGATGCAAATAATGAGTGCCCAATTAGAAGCTCGAAGCAAGATGATAAATATGTTAATGGCTCGCCAAGCTGCCTCTGCACAATCACTTTCTAGAAGACTTCCCAGTCAGCCAGTACCCAACCCCAGAGGAGAGGTAGAAACGATCGAGTTGGAATCAGTTTATGCAGCATATTTGAAAACAGATGATTTGGAGGAACTGGAATGCGGGCAGGATGAAGCAAACGAGGTCCGCGTGCCACAGTCTGAAGACTCAGAGGAATCGGGACGCGAGCCGGATGAACTTGACGCGGGTTGCGTTACACAGTCAAAAGATCTGAAGAGTAAGCAAAGCGAGTCGGATGAAGCTGTTGTGAGGTCTTCACGCGACTCGAGTGTGCCTGACGCAGACCGCCTCAAAGCCCAACTAGAGGCGCCAACTTTTGAACTCAAGACTCTCCCAGCTAACTTCAGGTATGAGTTCCTAGTCCCAGATAAATCTTGTTTTGTGATCATAAGTGCAGATCTCAAACCTTATCGGACTGCCACGCTCTTGGAGAAATTGAAAGCTCACACAAGCGCAATCAGGCGCTCTATCATGGACTCAAAAGAAATCTTGTGGATTCTCCTGATGCACGGGTTTGATCGCGTAGTCCGTGTACCACAGAAGTGGGTGCTTCCCCCAGTACCGCCTGATCCACCTTCCACCAACCAGTGAGGTGCCCCCGCCTCACCCCTCACTCCATGTCTGGTTAGTTTCCATATGTTCTTCTATTTACTTTTTCTTGTGTGAATTCAAGCATTGAGGACAATGCTTCATTCAAGCTTGGGAGGGCAAATAGAAGAAAACTGTATCTGCATTTAGGTCATGTTTACTTGTTTATTGCATTTGTATGTAGGAATTTGTGTGATTGTTTAGATTTGAGACTTTTTGAAAATTGTTGGTGTTGATTAGGATGACCCTAGGAGATTAGAACTATCCCATAATTGACCAACAAACTGATAAAGACGAATGTTTTGAGCATTTGTAACAATGAAAACTTGAAATGTATTGAGAAATCGTTTAGAAATTGACTTGTGCCTTTTTCAAATAAGGAAATGGGGATTATTGATAAAGAAAGATTTGGGATACCCATTGGTATGAAGGAATACCAGTGGGTGTGTGTATTCATGATATGTGCAAAAAAAATAATAAAAAAAAGACATATGACAAATCGAATTGAAAAGACGGAGAACATAAGAGTACTGGCAATAAGTCCTTTTAGGGCGCCTTTGAGCTCGTCTCCCACTTAGAATTGAAAAGATGGAGAACATAAGAGTACTGGCAATAAGTCCGTTTAGGGCGCCTTTGAGCTCGTCTCCCACTTAGAAAAGAAAGAAAGAAATTTTTGCACATATCAACACGTGAAGTCCGCAACTTTCTGACCTAAGCTTGTTCCAAGCTTGGGGGGGTTAAAAAGGGAAAATCTCCACAAATGAGGGCAATGGTTAAATAGATAAATGACAACTTGATCGATTCAAGCACTCAGTTTTATAAGTATTCAAATATTTCAGAAATTGAAGTTTGGTTGGTCGGTTCGTGTGGAGAATCAAGGTTAAATAGGGAAAGTCCAAATTATACCAACATGATTCTTGAGGTTCCTAATTGAAACAACTCATATAAAATTTTACATTTAGGAAACTTGCATTTAGAATCCAAATCGGTACCCAAGTTTGAATCTTTTTGCTTGAGGACAAGCAAAGGTTTAGCTTGGGGGAATTTGATACCTCGCATATTTAGCCTATATTTGACTTGATTTCGTACCAAATTCACGTTCTAAATTGTCAAAATCACGTGCATTTCATTGATATATCCTTAGAATTTGGTACTGCTGAGAGTTTGTTTGTTTTCTGCAGGATTGGAGCAAAATACACGAAGAAACGGCGTTTTTGGACTCTCTGGTACGGCCCTTATCAGGCTTGGTACGGCCCTTACCAGGCTTAGCCGATCCAGCCTCCCTTCCATCTTGTACGGCCTAGCCGTACCACTTTGGTACGGGCCGTACATAGATGCCGCCTGACAAAATTCAAATCTTGGCAGAGGCTATTTAAAGCGGGGGATCTCTCCATTTTCAGGGGGCCACTTCATTCCAGATTGAGAGCTCAGTGAAAGAGAGAAAGAGAGCAAAGGAGCAAGGAGAGAAGATCAAGGAAGAGGAAGAGGCGAGAATCGACGGATCTACACCTTCTCCATTCCCGATCTTCAATCTAGTTCTTTCATGACTTTCTCTATCTCTTTTCTTGTATTTCTGGACAGATCCATGACTTGTGAGTAGTAGACTTTCGTTTCTAGGGTTTGTAGATGGATTTTCTTGATTTGTGTTGTTTTTCTTGATTTGGATCTTGTATGAACTCTTGTGATTGATTTGATTGTGAATTTGCTTGTTTTGATTGCTTTGTGTTTCTGTGATTGCATGTGGTGTGCCTATAGTGGTAGATCAACCCTAACAAGGTCATGTGACCATTGCCTTCTCTCAACCAAACCAATCCCTTTAGGTAGACTTGATCGAATTGAAGCCGAAAGGTTGAATTCTCCTCTAATCGACAGATTAGAGGTTACCTTAGATCTCCAATCAATCAACTAGAGGATCTGGACCAAAACACGAGAGTTGAGGTTTAGAAACCCTAAAAGGTGAAGAATTGACTCCAAAACCTAGATCTTGAGCCAACAAACGAGAGTTGAGGTTTAGGAACCTTAGGTATGGTCAATTGAACCTTTATCAAGAGTTTAATACGAGGTACCAGCAAGAAATGCATCAACTCGAACTTGTAAGCTCTGTTCTGGTAAACCAGTACGGCCCTTACAAGAGTGGTGCGGCCTACCCGTACCAAGCCCCATACGGCTTGGTCTTACTAGGTTGGTGCGGCCTGGCCGTACCAACTTGGTAAGGGCCGTACCACTAGAGGCAAATCAGAGATGAAGTCTGAAACCCTTGAAACACCTTTTATCCCAAATCAAAACACAGTTTATACCTTTTCTTGCACATTTACTATTCTATATCATTGTGTGATTGCTTGAGTTGATTCTTTCGGAAAATTAAACACCAAAAACCCTTTTTTTTTTCTCACTTCTAGTCTTTGGCTAAGCTAAGTAAAATTCTAGATAAAGAAACCGTCCCTGTGGATCGATACCCGATTATACTCCTCGATAAGGTTGTGCACTTGCAACCCTAATCGGAAGGTGTAACCGAGGTTTAAAAGGTACGCTCCCAAGCGTACCGAAACTTGCGTTGCGCTTTACGCCGATCAGGTAATACAAAAAAATATTATGATCGTTCTAGTAATTTAATTTCTAAAAAGTTATATTTATTTTGAGAATTCTTTTTTAATAACAATCATTAAATAACTTAAAATTTTTTTACAAAAATAGATACAACTTTTTAGAAATTAAATGTACTAGAAGATGACAATAGTTTATGTATTTACTTATAAGTGACTTTTAAAGTGGGATCAATAACTCAAAATCCAAGTATTTTTTTTTCAATAACACAAAAAAAATATATTAATTATTCTTACAGTCGCGAAAAATCCGGTTTGAAAAATATTAATTCGAGTTATTTGTCACAATTTTTCTAATAAACCAAATTGTATTTATTTCATCTATTTTCAAAGAAATATATTAAACATTTCTAATATTTCAATACAAAAATAAATAAATTATAAAATTTTTTATTTTGTAAAATAAATAAATAAATAAACAAAAAAAAACCAGTGAGATTTTAACCGGTCTTATGGCTTGAAACCGGTTAGAAAATAACCTGAAAGGAGACCTCAAATTGGTGAGATTTTGACCAGTTTGAGTAATTTTTGAAATCCTGCACAAAAGTGAATAAAATTTAAAAAATATTTATTTTTCTGGATATTAATAAAGATTTCAGTCTATTAACTCAGTCGTGAGCTTCTTAATTAAATCCATAACCGATATCTCATAAGAAACCAGCAGAGATGGTTGGTTTGGCCTAGATTCGACTTCATGATACTGCATCTGTGTTTATAAATGAATTTTAATACCTACTCGATGATACTGCATCTGTGGGAACGCTATTTTCTGCGGAGTTTTTTCTGTACGGAGCTTTTAATCTGATTCATTCGTTTTAAATCGGACGGACTGGATTAGGGGTTCATGAAATTTTGAATTTTTTTTAAAATTCGGATAAGATCTGATCTGGTCCGTCCAATTCGAAACGAATGGACCAAATTAAAAGCTCTACACAGTTCCGCACAAAAAAACTCCGCAGAGGATACTTTCCCGCATCTGTGCTTATGAATGAATATTAATACTTTAACTGATAATGACAGAGTACGAATAAGACTAAATTTAAGCATGTACGAATACAAAAATATATTTTTCTGCAAGGGAACACCCACGAAACTTCTTTCTGCCCAATAAACAAGAGAAATACAAAAAAATCTCAGCGCGTATAGTTTCCGATCAAAATTTCTTTCGGTGGACTTCCGCGATGTTTCCTGCTCATCATTTCAGCTATGTTTTCTCGTAATTTTTCAACTTTGCCATTCTCTCCTGCAAATACTAGCAGAGCTCATATGGTTCTCTTGTAATTTATTTGAAAAATAGCGCTAGTTTTGTACGAGTAAACATATTTATAAGTTATAGCGGTTGACTGCTTATCTATTCGTCAAATAGAGCGTCGTCATTTTTTTCAACCCCTTGGCAAGTTGCAACCTTCTCTCCCTCTATTACAGCGCATGTTAACAACCGTACCCCGCTGGTCTGCTCAAATTAGCGCCAAGGAGGAGCAGCTCGTGAGATCGAGGAGAGAGTTAAAGATGATGCTCCCTGGCGTGGAAGTAGCGAGGAAGCGGCGGTTTCACAACCACGAGATACAGCCGTGGGTCCCACAGGGTCACATTACCCAGTCGCGGGGCCCACTTAAATCCAGCATGGGGGAGCCAGCTATGGCGGCTCGGATAAGGCTCGAGGAGAAATTGCGCGGTGCTGGTTCAACCTCGCCATCTAATTCAAGTTCCAGGTCAGTTATCCAGCACGCCCCTTTAATGGATGTGTAATTTTTACAAGATGTGATGTTTAGGAGCGTGATTCGAATTGCATACCCCCTCTCCTTGTTTAGAGAGAAAACAGCTGCTAAATTGCGGTGCTGATCTTTGTAGCTAAATTGTTTTTCCTTCGTGGTGGCGTAAGCACGTCAATTAAAAGAAAACATAATTTGAATTGAAGAAAGAAAAATAATATTCATTGCTTTCAGAAAGCTTAATTTCAAAATTATATTTTGACTTGATACTTAATTTTTTGTGATTCTCGCTCAAGTAACCCTGATATAGGTGGTCAAACTTGAGATGGGGCTATATAATTTTCTATTTAATAAACAATTACAAATGGACTGATATATATATGGGACCTAATATGTACTTGTGGAAAATATTGCGTGTTGATTTTTAGGTTTCTTTTTGTGATCTTCTTACCTGGGAAATAAATCTACTGTTATTCCAAAGGGATCACAGGACTCTGTTATTCCGATTCTAGCCGTTGATCTTTGATCTTTGTCGAGATTTGGGTACGATTTTTTCTTGAGATTCGCGCATGAGAAACTTTGAACGGTTGGGATTGATAGGAATAACAGGGTTCTGTGATCCCTTTTGGAATAACAGCAGATTTATATCCTCTTACCTGGGTGTGCAGATGTACACAACTAACTGCACATAGCATTCCTTGAACTGGTGTGCTTGTAATTGCATGCTGTAATGTCTTTATGTTAAAATTGCTGAATTCTAATTAACATGTCAAACTTTTACAGATGGAGTCAGTTTATGCGCGATGGTGCAAACACATCAAGGCAGCAAAACACGATGACAAGCATAAATAGTGCAATGACACAGAGGTTAAATCAGGTCGAAGCAACCGCAAAATCAGCAGTTCCTGACAGCCCCTTTTTGAAGAGAATAGTATCAAGGGTAGACGAGCTGTGCGCTGTTTGCTTGGAGAAGGTGAGGGGGAAAAAGAAGGTGATGCGGCTTCCTTGCTCTCACAAGTATCATTCCGACTGCGTACTTCCATGGCTGGCTACCCATCCCGACTGCCCCTGCTGTCGTACCGCTGTACCAGCAACTGTCATGCTTTCCTAACACTGTTTACATTTTTGCTCCTTTTTTTATGTTCTTTAGACAAATTTAGTTAGGCATTTATGTTTTTGCTGATTTGAAGAAATTAATGGATAGCTGCTGTTGATAGATCAGGCATATGCTGCGTGGAAGTAATGTAGTGAGATTTACCATACATAGTGATGATTTTTCAATGATTCATATAAAAATAAAATAGAAAAGTAGTAATTTTTTATGTATATGTAAATCACATATACCGATTTTTATATATACGTTTTTAAATTTTTGTTATTAGAAAGAGATGCGGAAAATAAAGACATTTGAACTTTCTTCATAAGAAATTGTGTAGCTTTAATTAGAAGAAATTAATTGAAGTTAATTACTTTTCAGTCACATATAGTCGCTTTCAACCATTTTTTTCATCAATTAGAACTATTTAATCATATCCAAAACCACCGCAAATAGATTGTTGAAAATTTGTTTAACAATATTTATATATTTTTTAAAATCTGATGATCAATTTATTGTATATTACTGGCGACGCTTATTCATACATATTTGCGCAGAGATATTCTTTAAATAAATATATTTTAAAAAATATTATATGAAACATAATTAATAGAAGGAGACAGACTTCCAAAAGTTCGGACCCATAAAATATTATATGATTACAATTAATATTGCATGTACCGCGGGTACTAATTATTAATTCGATACTCGTAAAACAAAAAAATGAAGCACATAAGACATTTCATGTCATGTATAAAATATTGTTGACAAATGTTCATTACAATTTATGTTGACTCATACATAAAATGCACATAAGATTCTTCATGCTCATTATATAAATTGAATATATTAATAAAAATATTGTTGATTCATGCATATAATACTCATTACATAAGAATCTTTCATGCCATGTAAAAAAATTCATATTTTTTTAATTAAAATATGAGAACTTTTACAATGTCCATAAAATATTGGAGAACCAAAAAACGTCGAGTAGTTTGATGTGGAGCAGCTAGATTAATCACTTAGTTAAGTCTTGTTGCCGATCAAATTAAAATAAGTAGTATATTTAACTCATTAATTTAACATCCCGGCTCTCTCATATTTTACAACCTTTTTGCTAGTCAAATTTTAAAATTATAATTAAATATTTTAATTTTAGTTGATATAAACAAAATGGAACCTTTTTGCCAGTGAAAACTTTGATTGTGAGGATACTAGGTCCAATTTTTTGGAGCGCGATAATTTTATTTTTTTATACAAGTGTTGTCTTCCTTGTAGAATGACGTTTAACACTAAGGCACAACAAGATTCAAATGTTAGACATGATCCTATACAAAATGAAAAAGTTGTTTGTTGACAATGCCGTCAAACTCTCCCGCTATTGACTAATGTCAGGATGGTGCATTTGGTTCATATACAAATTAATTTTTAGCAAGCAAAACAAAATTTAATTTCTCGGAAAAAGAGAAAGGTTTGTATTAGGTTGAAAAATTTATAATTAATTATTAGCTTATAAATAGAAAAGTTTAGTTAGGTTAAGAGATTTATAATTAAATAATTTAATTAATTTCTCTTAAGAGAGTTATAACTAATTATAACTTAATAAATTTAATATTTCAACTCAATGTTTAAGTGTTCTAGTTTTAATAAATTGTACAATTTCCGTTCTTGTTTTTCTAGTAGTTATCAAAAACATTGCTTTTATTATTTTGTTTTTTAATTTTACAAATGCTATATAAGTTCTAATTTATCTTGTCCAATATTAATAAGAAAATCTATTACGCGGCCTTATAGAAAATGAAATATTTATGTTGCCCAAAAAAAATATTCTTAGAATTTGAAGGCCATAAATAGTATAGTTTTTAGTGCCCTTCTGATATATTATGAGTACTGATTTGTCCAATACATATGAAGAATTGGAGAACAAATTCTTGTGATACTTTAGGGGACACATCAAATTGAGTTTAAATATAAAATTGGAGAACAAATTCTTGAAAAAAAGTACCTATTATTATTATTATTATTATTATTATTATTATTATTATTATTATTATTATATATATATATATATATATATTTTATACGCTCCATCTCAAATAGAGCTCAGTGAATGAATTGACTCACACACGCTTCCAGCAAATGCAAAATGATGAGAAAATATTGGCATAAAAAAAAGTTTTATTAATTTTCGTTCTGGCTTTTGCTAGTAGTTACCAAAAACATTGATTTTATTATTATTTTGCATTCTTGCTTTGCTGTATAAGTCCTAAATATTGGCATATATATGTTGTACAAATCCTAAATTATATTATTTGAAGGCAGTAATTCATCTTGTCCAATATGAATAAGAAAATATATCACGCGGCCTTACAGAAAATGAAATATTTATGTTCCCCTAAAAAAATATGCATAGAATTTGAAGGCCATAAATAATATAATTTTAGTTCCCTTCTAATATATCATGAGTACGTGCTGATTAATTTGTCCATTACATTTGGAGAATGTATATATGGACCACATGACACTATTTTGTGATACTTTACTAGACATATCAAATTGGCTTTAAATATAAAATTAGAGAACAAATTCTTTGAAACATAATATTATTATATTTTCTTATATGCTCCATCTCAAATAGAGCTATGTGAATTAATCAATATAAAAATTGACTCACACACGCTTTCAGAAAATGCAAAAAGATCAGAAAATATTGGCATAAAGAAGAAGCATATACTAAAATTTTGACTGTTCACCATATATAGCTAGTACATGTAATAACATCACTTTTGATAACCCAGTTCTCTACTTATGATGCACGAAGAAGCATATACTAAAATTTCATTGCAGAAGTACAAAAATGAATCATTTGTAACTGACCAATTAGATCTTTTACACATACTATATATTTTTTATTTTTATAATAAATGATAATTTTATGAGTTTTTAAAATGAGTATTAATAAAAAAATTGAATAATTTTGTGAATTTTTCTAATTTAAAAGGGTAAATATGATATTATGAATTTTAGAATTAGAAATATGTAATTTGAAGATTAATTAGGTCTATAAATAAAATTTCTCCTTAATTTAATGCCCAGATATTATGGAATTAGTACAGATGAAAATCGACACCTGAACATCAGAAAACTGTGAAAAAGAAATTCTAAGTTTCACAATTTTTCCTTAATCATGACATTGTTCCTTTAACATTTATCTGACGAGGCTTGGAAGGATATGGCAAATACTGCATGGTCTATTTGGAGATACCGAAATGAGAAGATTTAATTACGAAGGCAAGTACCGACTTTTGATAGGTTTCTTCAAATTCTCTCTTCGATAAGAATGGAGACTAGAATTGTTGTGAAATGTGAATGGGGGCAATCGGGCAGAAAATGTTGGTGCATAATTAATTGACTTGCGCGCGCATCTACTCTTTATAGCTGCAAGGTTGATATATGACTCATGGAAACCACCTTGGAGGGAGGCATCGGTTTTGTGCTGGAGGAAGATAATAATTTGGTATGTTATAAAACTGCATCTAGTCGACTTTAAGAGAAGCTATTTTGTTCGTAAAAGAGAAGGGTTTACAATCATGTACTGATGTACATTTTTCACTGATAACCAAACATTAGCATGCACAAGCATGCATATTGCTGCAACCGCCTATAGATGCAAATTGGAGAGCATACAACGAGATAAATGATATCTGGGGTTTACTACAAGAGAATGAGTATATGTGTTTGTTCGTATATTAGTCGAAGCCAACTTGTTATGGCTGACTACTTATTAGAACAAGGGTTCACTGGATATACTTATATATCCAACTTTTCATTTTTGAACA
Source organism: Carex pumila (assembly GCA_033356055.1). NCBI lineage: Eukaryota > Viridiplantae > Streptophyta > Magnoliopsida > Poales > Cyperaceae > Carex > Carex pumila. The sequence goes on along the minus strand of JARJHM010000514.1, from coordinate 49,282 downwards.
GTTCATAATCTGTATGAAAAACTAAACTAAGCTATATATGTAATTGGTCTAACGGCTTGATTATGTGAAATAGAAAGCCACTATTGGTGTAACGTCATAATCTGCATGAAACTTTGCAAAAAAAAAAAAGTTTCACAATTTGACCTTCAAAACAAATTGCTTCCAACAATTTAGTACAGTTATCAAGTGGGCCACTATTTTGCGTAATAAAAAGTAACAATCAAAAGGTAAGGCTAAAAAAAAAAAACAATTTTCATATAATAATTAATAACAACTACTAGCTAGTGAAAAGGAAATCCCATAACTCTTGAAAAAAAAATATGAGTATTTAATTATTTATATTGGATAAATAAATTTTCGGCATAATTTTATGAGAAAATAGCAAATGGGAAAGATGAAGGCAACACCGACTGGCGATGGCTGGTATTCTGTCTCCCGCCGACCTCAACAACCAAGCAGAGCAGGGTGGCGGCATCAGAATCCCTCCTTTCCAAGAAACTCTTCTCGATATCAACAACAACACGGAAGGCGAGAAAACTTTGCAGGAAGGCAAGCAACTACTCAACAGATAAGGTACCATAATGGTAACCACTGGGGAAGACAACCTAGAGCCCAACAACGCCAACCAGGTACACTCACTGGCAAAGAGCACCAGGTAAGCTCAATCACCTCCCTGTTTTCCTATCCCAATGGTGGCTACAGTACACAATACATTAATGCAGCCATTAATGCTGCAATTAGTACGCATGGTACACAACACACCTTTACAAAAACGTCTCATCCCACCCAACATCAAAACACAGCTATTAACTCTCTTGCCCTAACCAGCCAAATGCCAAAACACAAATCCACACCTCACAGAAATTTAATGAACTTCAACTAACAGCCATCAATGCCGACCCCACAACCATTCCCCCTACCCAATGCTCTTATGCCCATATCATATCACCACAGAACCATAACCAATTTGACCAGGGAAACCAAGTCCCTGCTTGGCAGTATTTCTTGGACCACACCCCGTGGATATCCATAATCAGAAATGAACAACAAAACGAGCCTCCCACTGAGGACACTCCTGAGTCACTACCCCTACCACCTAACCCGACGCACCCCAAATAGAGAGGTTGTTGCTATAACTGCCTCCTCCATGGGTATGACCAAAATGACTGCCGCAGCCCGGACCATGTGTGCACAAAATGCTGGAACACGGGGCACGAAGCAAAGAATTGTCTTGCACAGCAACCTCCGGTAGAGCATTTCAATCCACTGCAACCACACGGGAATTTTGGCGAAGCAGCCCTGCCGCCAAATAGACCTGACGCGACGTCAGTATTCATCCCGAAGACGAACCAGATGAGACAAGAAGGGGTGGAGCTCAACCTGTCGATAGTGGTAGACGCCTGACTTCGACCTAACCACAGCCCCGAAGTGGTGCAATCAGTCCTTATGTCAATCTGTAAGTCAGATTTTCCCTTTCGGTTAACACATATGTTTGGTGCGCAGTATCTGTTGTTGCTACCACCAGGGGCTGACAGGCACAGGTTTCTCCTTAAATTTGGGAAACCTTTGCAAGACTTGGGATATGTGACATACCCATGGAGTGCAGCCATAAATGGTTATCTGCTAAGGCTTAAGTATAAGGTCTGGATTGAACTTAGAAACATGCCCCCTAACACATGGAATGTTAATTACTTAATCCCAGCTATTAGTACTTTTGGAATTGTTTTAGAGCACTGTTCAATGAATCGGGTCTCTACCTTGGAAAGGATGAGAGTTGTCATTGCAGTCACAGACCTTGAATGTATTCCAAAAGCAATTATCATGTGGGTGAGGGGAATTGGAAGAAAAATCCAGTTAATAGTGCACAGCTGGCTCGAGGAGCCACTGCCTCTATTGCCAACATTAGATACTACACCGACCCAAGTTTTTTTTGAGAAAGTACATGCTGACAACATCAAAGCAATAACTGGGTATTAGACGAAGGTGGAAGGAAAGTAAGTTGTGGCCATCAAATACAATGTCATTCTAGCTATTTGGGAAAAGATGCCAGCTGGACCGAAGAAAGATAGTCTCAAGGAAACGCTCAGTACAACGCCTTACTTTGTGGACTACCAGAAAAACAAGGATCAGGCCGCTACCTCGGAGGTGACCACTCAGCCTCCAAAGACGGGGCCGATGGGCTCTGCTCAGGTAACAAAAACACGCTTCTCTGCCAAGGAGAAAGGAAAATGGGTGCCAGTAGACCGCTCCATTTCAAGAGGAAATGGACAGGAGGCAGAAACTGACACAAGTCATTTTGCCAATAACGTTGTTATGGCGACTGCACACGCAACGGGTATAGTACTGGGTACAGCTACCCCATGAGCAAAGGGTACAGTACCGGGTACAGCCACACCATAAGCAACGGGTACATTGCTCACTAACACCACACCCACGCCCATCCAATAAATTCAAAGTCAACCCACAGCCTCTCCTCCAAACCTAACAATAGACAACCCAAAGCCTGGTTTCTATCTCCAAGCCCACTACCACTACTCCCACCCCCAACCAGCGATACCCCACAAATAACAAAACTCAATACACAAACCACACAAAACCAAGTGCTTGAAGAGGAGCCCATTGAGGAAATAGAAAAGGAGGCCGCAGGGGAATATGAGAATGAGCCCATTGAGAAGGAGCCCATAGAGGAGGTTAAGGAGGAGTCCGTAGAGGACATTGAAGCGGAGCCCATGGGTGAGACAGGAAATGAAATACTCAACAATGACCCCGCTAGACAACTGGACTTTGAGGAAGAGACAACTCAAGGAGGATACGAATCCAATCTGGACTACGACCTAGAGTATGAGGAAGCAAATCAGGCATCACCAGTTCCCGAAGAGGATAAATACAACTCCAACTGGGATGACTATGGCCATGATAGCCCCACGGGTATCATCACCCCCCCGGGTGAGTACGAAGATAACATGGACATGATTACTTTAGAAGAAGAGTTCGGAGTGGGCGTTAAGAATATGGACCTGCAACCAGTGATCATAGAGGATAATCAGGAATTCCAGGAAGAGATTGAGGAGGAGTCGGATCATGAAGCAATCCAGGAGGAACCGCTGCTGGTCAAAGATGAGCCGATGCCACCAAACCTACGGCGAAATGCTAGGATATCGAAAAGAGGAATCCCGAAGACCTACCACACTAGGAGGTCAAAGGTACCAAGAGCGGCAAGAAAGGGAGTAGCTTTAAAAGGTAGAATTAGCGAGGCAGAACTGGTAAGTGCTTTGCAGGTAGAAGCTCTGGTGGGGGAACCGCTGCAGGAAGGAACAATAATGCAAGTTCACAACTATTGCGGCTATGTGATGGGAAACCAGAGTGCAGGGCCGAGCGGTGAAACTGGCAGGCAAGAACAATAAGAATATGGCAATGAATTGGTCTTAGGAGCAATGGACTATTCAAGCAACTCGATGACGGATGATGAGGAAGACGAAGGGGCCGAGCTTGGCCAGGACTAGAGTAATTCCATGGGACTATTAGTGCGCACCTCTGTGCCTTTTGTGTGAACTATTTTAATGCTGGCTCTTATTTTTTTATCTACACCGCTCAAAGGTGCCTTTTGGGGGAGATTGTTAAATGGTTTATGTGTATCCATTTACACCCATCTTTTTAATTTTAATCATGTATGCATATTAAATGGCTTCTGCATAAGCATTTACATTGCTTTTATTTTAATTGGTTGTGAGCATGTTAATCGCTGCTGTGGTGGCATTATCATTGCTTTTTGTGTAATCCAATTAATCCAATGAACTCTAATTTTATTTTCTATATAAAAACATTAGTGTGGAATGTCAAAGGACTAGGGGATATGCATAAATGTGTTATCGTTAAAAATGTGCCAAATGACTTAAGACTAGATATTATATGTTACCAAGAGACAAAGTGGGACTCCTGTTCAATTTTTAGGGTGCGACAGGTATGCCCCCCAAGAGTGAGAAATTTTGCGTGTTTAGATGCGATAGGAACTAGAGAGGGTATTTTGCTCGCGTGGAGCTCTATATTCAATCTAGTAGATAAAATAATTGGTACATATAGTGTGAGTGTCATTCTTAAAAGAGGTAATTTTGAGTTTCTCTGTACTGGGGTCTATGGGCCACAAGATGACATTGGAAAATTAAATTTCATACATGAATTAAAAATGATCAGTGTTTATATGAATTGCCTTGGATCATTGTAGGAGATTTTAATTTATTAAAGTCTGCAGATGACACCACGGGAGGGGTAGGGAACCTGGGAACCATGCAAGCATTCAATGGATTCTTTGATGATGCTAATGTGTTTGAGGTACCTTTACAAGGTAGAACATACACCTGGTCTAGTAGGAGACCCAAATCCATATATTCTCCATACTAGACAGAGCACTCATTTCAGAACAATGGAACGGGTTTGGGGCGACATACAACCTAATTGACATACCGGCAACTGCATCGGACCATGCACCATTGCTACTAACAATCAAACCACACGCAAATCCACCCAGGAGGCCTTTCAAATTCAAGTTGTTCTGGATGAGCCAACATGACATACAAGAGGTGGTAGCTTCAGCTTGAAATTCAGCACAGCCAAATTCAAATGCAGCGCAATCATTCAGAGCAAAAGTCTGGGCAATACAAAGGGGATTGACTACTTAAGCGATAACAAGATTCAAAATGAGATCAAATTTCATTAAAAGGTCAAAATGGGTGCTTCAACAACTAGATAGGGTAGAGGAACAAATGAGCCTCCTACCTGGTGAAAGTACATTGAGAATTAGGCTAAGGGAACACGTCTTCCGACTAGTAGCAGAACAAGAGGAAAAATGGAAGTAGCGAGCCTCGGTCACCTGGTTAAAATTGGGAGATAAAAATATAAAAATTTTCCATGTGATGGCCAATGGAAGAAAAAATCTAAATGCAATCGCGACGCTCCAAAGGGAAGACAGCAGCGCAATCCCTCAGCCACAGATACCTGCTTATCTATCAGGTAATTTCAAAAACCTAATAGGAAAAAAGAAAACACACACGGTACCATTCTCATTGCTAGGAAGAGTGGGACAGCCAATGACCGCAGAACTAATGGATTTGGACTAGAACATTACTGAGCAAGAAGTACACCAAGCTGTGAGCCAAATGCCAAATGGTAAATCTTCTGGCCCGGATGGCCTACTGGTAGAATTTTTTAAGAATTTCTGGCCGATTATAAAAGAGGATCTCATGAGACTAATTAGAGATTTCCAGTCAAACAAATGTAGCCTGTACTACTTAAATAGGGCATCAATTACACTGGTCCCAAAAAAACAAAACCCATCCAAGGTAACGAACTATGGGCCGATCAGCGTCATTAATACGATCATGAAGAGAATTACGAAGGTGCTAGCAAACAGACTGCAGTACAGATTACAAAAACTGATTAGCCAGGAACAAACAGGGTTTGTAAGGGGGAGGACGCTTGCGGAATTATTCGTGGTGGCACGAGAATTTGTGAAGTTTTATGATGCCAGCAAAGTACCGGCAGTACTATTCAAAGTAGACTTCGAGAAGGCATTCGATATGGTCAATTGGTGTTTTCTCATCAACCTACTAATTGAAAGAGGGTTCCCGCCAAACTGGACATCCTCCGTACTCCACATCCTACAATCTTCTACCTCGGTAGTAAAGGCGAATGTGTCGCTCTCATAGTCATTTCCACATAGGCGGAGACTACGGCAAGGCGACCCTCTGTCTCCCATTCTATTTATCATTGTGGCCAATGCTTTAACAAACTTCCTAAGGAATGCGACACCGGCAATGCCAGTACCAGTAGTAAGATACCCGAGGACCATCCAATTTGCAGATGACACGGTTATAGTGATCGAAGCACACCCGCAAACTCTTAAAGTAATCTCACTGGTGTTGACGCTTTATGAAAACCTTTCGGGATTAAAAGTTAACAAATCAAAAAGCACCTTCGTCCCTGTAGGAACCCTACAGCACCTGGTAATGGTAATACAAACCATCCTGGCTTGTGACCCATCCAACCTACTGATTACATACTTGGGATTGCCGCTGACAATCAGGAAGCCGAGGAAACTGCATTACCAACTGATGTTGGAGGCTATCCAAGGTAGACTGCAGGGTTGGCAGGCAAATATCTTATCATATGGGGGAAGAGTTACACTGGTCAAGTCAGTACTTTCCGCAATGCCACTGCATTATATGCAGGTGCTCAGAATCCCAGAGGGAGTGCTTAAGCACATAGACAGAATGAGAAGGAATTTTCTGTGGAAGGGAAATGAAGTGTGCAGGAGGATAAACTGTCTGGTCAATTGGGAAAGGGTATGTTCTCTGAAGATAAATGGAGGGCTAGGGATCATTGACCTGGATAGACAAAATATGGTATTACTAACGAAATGGTTATGGAATATGAGAATGGGGAGCCAGGGGCAATTTTCGGATATGATGCTCTCGATTTATGGGACCACAGAACCAGTGGATTTGGAATTCCAACAAGGAATGTCATTTTTCATTAAGGACTTGGTGCAACTCAAACATTTCTACTCAGCGTCGTGCAGGTGGGATACTCAGAAGGGATCGTGGGTTTGGCACTGGAATACAAAGGGAGAATTCACGTGCTCTTCAGCCTACAGAGCAATGCACGACAGAGGATACCGATGTAGATACCAAAAGACGCTATGGAAATTGAAGGTGCCAACTAAAGTGCGGGTTTTCTTTTGGCTATTACTGGGGGACAAATTGATGACAAGGGAGGTGCTAAGGGTGCGAGGTAGTAATGTAGACCCAGAATGTGTTATGTGCGAAAGGGGAACCTTAGAGACTAAAGACCACATGTTTTGGGAATGCACCTACGCCACAAGATTATGGGTAGAATTGCTTGCACAGTTTAACCTTCGAAGACTGACAGGAAGCTCGATAGAATAGGTATGGTTTGAGGGCAGGAAACCATTGGACAAGTTGACAAGGCAAAGATGGGACCTCACGTGGGTGGCAGGGACATGGGCATTATGGAAGGAGAGAAATAGGTACACTTTTAGTGACGAATCTAGGCCAGTCCCAGTACTTATCAACAGTGCCGCCACAGAGGTTCACTTCTGGCTACATGAGGGGAGCAGTAGACAAGAGGAAAATATATAACATATAACCAGTAGTGTAGTTTACGGCGAATGCATTTCTCTATTTATGTACATAGTTAGGGCTTTGTAAATAAACTTTTATTATCAATATATCTATTAACCGGCTACGCCAACTGACCCTCAAAAAAATTATTTATATCGTCATTCCAAATATCGAATGTATTTTAAACAAAATTTAGTTTCAAAATCTGCCTGCTCAAGACCTTATCCCTTATCTCCTTGTGTTGAGCTAAGGGTGTCAATGACACCCTTTTACCTATTTGCCTGACCCATATCGTATCTGAAAACACGGATAAGGATAAGATTTTTTTCCGTTAGCTAACTGGGTACGAATAACGGTAATGATTTTTTTCCATTATCTTACCCGTTTTTGTATAAGATAATTTTTAAAAATAAAATTATATATATAGATATATATTTGTATGAAGATGAGATACATAATACAATAAAATTTGTATTTTATTAAATTTTCATAATACAAATAATTAGTTGTATTCATAGTTTTTTCTTATTTTAAAAAATATTTTATCAAAGCACAAATCAAAATGTTAATGACATTTTTTTATCTATTTACTCAATTTATATCGTATTCGCAAAAACAGATAAGGGTAAATATTTTTTTTTTATCATAATGGGTACGGGTATGAAAATATTTCCACCCAACCCGTATCGTACTCGTTGACACCCCTACATTGAGCGCATTGGCCAAGCTAAAATCAAATTTATTTTCATCCATAATTAAAGATTTGCTTGTGACGATTCCCCTGGCCTTCACATAACCAAAAATTTTATTAACAGCATAAAAAAAAAAAACACTCTCGTTTGATCAGAACTCGAGAATTACCTAGGCTGCAAAGCCAATCCGCAGACTCAATTAATGGAGTTTGCATAGCGATCCGCAACTTCAGACTGGAGTCCGTGGATTGTCGCATATTAGACTCCATTTTGGATTCGTGAATTGATTGTGCGGTACTCATTAATAAGGACAGATTATCTGTATAGCCTGAGTATTGGTGAAATTTTTCAAAACAATGATGTTTTAGTTTTTTTTTTTTTATTATGATATTAATAAAAATTTCGGCTCATATAGTTATCAACCTCAAGAAAGAATTCAGGTAATAATTGTGCGATTGTCGAATAATCTTCTCACGTGGATGTCTTAGAGATATTACTTGACTGAGTTGAAAAATATGAAAAACATTATGCTTCGCAGAATCGCTTGATCGCTAGGCATATTCAAGCGATAAGCAACAGTGCCAATTCTTTGAATAACTTCATCCATGTCGAAATGCTATATATTGAGCAATCAATATGCAGAATAATGATTCAATTGGAACCGCACAAACATATGGATTGAAAATGTTGGTTCTCACCAATATTTCATTGCAATTTTTGTTTAGTAAGTATTGCCAAATCATATTTACCAAATACACTCAAATTGCAAGTATTTTACAAAAGTTTTAACCATATATAGTTTGCCTCATGATAAGTTTGCCTGCATATCATCCAATAATATTGTTCTAACCATATATAGTTTCATTCAATTCTCGTTTTGATTTTTCTTTTTTTTTTCCATTTTTCTTGACAGAAGTTGCATGAAGCATCTCTTTCAATTTTGTACATTATTAAGAAACGTCACGTAAACGTGAAGTTCGATTTCGGCAACAAGTATCTTAAAAGAAATTGATAGCCCTTAAGAAACAATATAACAACAAGTATTCTTTCCAAAAAGTTTATACTATATATAGTGAATAGTCATCAATTTATATGGAATTTTCCAAATAAAAGTTACAATCTGATGTAATCATGTAAACTTATATTGTTTGCTTAGACAGCATTATTTGACTTTTTTTTTAACAGAATTGCATTCCTTTATGTTGATAGAATTTATATTGAGGGCTTTAAAGTTTAAATTATTCTATAGCTGATTAGAGCTATAGATTTCCTCGTTGTAATTTTTTAATGAAAAATATGATATATATGTGGGGAAAAAATAAAAAATAAAACAATCCAACACCATCTTAGAAAAATTAACATCTAGTTAAAGTTTATTATAAGCGCATGCCAACAGGTGACTGCGCCAATAAAAAAAAAGGGGTAATTAGATAAAACAAAATGGATTCGTAATAGATTAATACAAGACAAATCACAAAACACCAAGGCCATCTTATATAAACATTCTCTATTATATAAACTTTTTGCATTCAAACTATATAGTATATACCATATCAACTAAACTGTTCCCAACCGAGTAATGGAAACAACTTCATGGTCAAATTAGCACATGACTATAGTATTCTAAATTTATGTTAACCAACATATAGGTTATGATCAGTTGCAAGAAGAAGAGAAGGTGAGTGTGGACATGAAAAGATTAATCACATCCATGTAGAGAGAAATTGCAGCAATTACATATTCATTGTAGGTGTGTCGCCTAATCAACTGGTTGGTGTCGTAAATGATAAATCCAGAAAAGATGAGTGTGCCCAGGCAACCATATATGGTGTGTGCCAGTTTTCCCAGTGGAAACAATATCTGAAACATAACAAAAACAACGTAATCATTCAGACTATATTTTTTTTTTCTGGCACCAATTGAAAAGGATTTCCATCTCGTCGACCGATTATACTGTTCATATAGCTGTATTGCTAAGCAGACACATCAAATGTTTTATGTTGGGCCATATGGAAAAATATTATTGATATAATTGTTTCTGTTTTGCGGGTTTTAAAGGTAATAAGCCAAGGCGTTGTAGCTAAAGATATTTGCAATATAGGCCTGCTGGACTAAAATACCTTAAAAAAATGGGGTATTACTATATCTTGATGGAACTTGTTTGTTTCCAATTTAAGGGATACAAGTATTTTTCACAACTTCACAAAAACAAAAGCAAAAGGAGGTGGAGGTGGAGGAGCTGTCTCACCAAAATACAATTTCTAAAATCCAAATTGGCAAGTGTCCTAAGTAGGCTAAAACCTTTGACCTGAACTAGCTAGGTGGATCAAATTAATATTTTCTCCTATGGAAGGTATCAAGTAGATATCTAGTCTAGGAATACCAACCCAGACTGAGTAGTAGACTGTTTTAAAACCCATAAACATAGAAACTAAAATCAAGATCAGGCAAATGTGGTCTCTATTGAAAATATAGGTTTGCTGTTATAAATAAAAACTTCATACAAAATGAATAACAAATTTAACCTGGCCCAACTAATGCAAACTGAACAATACATTATATTAAAAAAACGAAAAATTCATGTAAAAATGATGCATGGAAACAAAAATAGAAAATGTAAGGATTATAGTGTGGAACTAATGTATATGATGTACCTGCATGAGGCAGTAAACAAGCAGCACGAGGAAGCAACAATACAAGAAAGGAAAGAGGAACGTGAAATCATGTCCCCGGCGAACAGCGAAAAATGTGTAGAGTGTCAGACCCACCACGACTACTGCTGTCAGTATTGCCGCCTGAAGCACTACCTTACCTGTTACAGAAACAGACAAGACAATATATAAGAAACAAACAGAGTAGTGAATATCAAGACAAAAAAACAATAACATTTGATGCACCCTGCCAAATACTAGACTTATTGGAGAAATATTGAGGTTAAAATCTGAATTGGTTTCAGTTTCTTTGTAAAGACATCATGAGTGATCATTGTTATTGTAAAATTAATTTTGTTCCTAACCCTGCATAGAAACATATTTTATGTTTACAATATAAATGGACTATGATTCATCTCTTTTGCATCTCAATGTTCCTCATTCAAAGTATTTCTTTAAATTCTTAATAGAAGCTATGTTGGCAATAAGAACCTTTGAAAAGTGAATGTTGTTCATTTTGGCTTCCCAGAACCCCCCACCCCCCATTTTTTGTTTCAAGAGACCTATTAGTTAAAAAATTTTAATATGTATATAATAAGTTTTAAAAACTATTAAAAAAATGTTACTAAATAAGGATACCATATCACCTATGATACGGGAATAAATACAATTAATGAGAGTTATTTACTTGTCAATGAGCTAGCGGAAGTTAAGGAATTAATCTTGCTTGCATGTAATTCAAATTCATGCTTGATCTAATGTTTCAATTGGACATTGATTTGAGAATTAACCATATATGGGAGAAATGCATATAGAATTAATCATAAGTTCATAACCACTCATTTTTGTAACTTATTGGCTATTAAGTCGTATGCTTAGTAATGCGACCAGCTCAATATTATAAAAGAGACATTCTGATGGATAATGAAAAACAAGAGGAAGTGAGAAAATATAGTATTTTTTTTATTATTTTTCCTTTAAAAAATGGTGTGGCTGAAGGAACTTTTTTTTTTTTTTTAAGTAAAGATTGGACTCAAGCCATCCAACAATTTAATACCCCTGTTTATTGCAACAAAGGAATTCCCCCATCTGGATTTCAAACCCATGATCTATGTGAGAGACCATGTGTCTTTGCCACTAGACGAAAGGCTAGTTCTTGTGAGTGAAGGTTGAGCCCATTCGTGTTGTCGGAACGACCAAGATATGGGCTCTAGGTATTTTTATATTCTATTCAATTTAATTTTACAATCTAATGAAATTACTTCAATTAAAATTGCTTTGAGAAATAAATTTCCAACATATATGTATAATATAATGGCGAGCCTAGCTCATGGGGCACACTTTCTGGAATGACCATATAAATTTAAATTTATCAATATCAAAAAGATTGATGCATCCTCTTATTAAAAAAAAAAGAAGGAATATATTCATACCGCCTACGACAGCACACGATACGCCAACACTCAAGCTAATGCAAATTGTGAAAAGTGCTAGAAGAATGATATTCACAGGGTGCTTCTGCCGATACACCAGCATTGGCCACATCACTGCCATCATAAAAATTGAATTAATTTCGATCATGGCCAGAAAATGAAACGCTAAGTTCTAAGTTCCACAATTTGGCCTTCAGAAAAAAATAACCCACAATTTTTTACATAATATTACTTAATAAACCCTACCAATTGCACAAAAACAAGCACATCGATCCTTAAATGAACGTACCAATAAAGGGCAAGAGAATGAGAAGAAGATAAACTGCCCAAGCAGCGGGGGATTTAGAGAGGAGGAACTCGGGTATGACTTTGAGGAATGATCCAACGGCAGCGACTGCGGCAGTGAAGAGGAATTGGACGGACAGGATTGCGTACACCTTCCTGATGAACGCCCAGCGCAACGCCGGATCCTCTGTCATCTTCGGGTAGAGGAGGTCGCCTCCGTAACCCGATTCAATGTCACCCGAATCTGAATCCGAATGCACTTTCGATACCTGCTGTTGGGGTTTAGGTTCTTGCTCCATGGTTAGAGAAATTGAGAAAGAGAAGACTGTGACTGTTGAGTGTTGAGTGTTGAGAGGTGGTGGTGGTGGTGAGAGAGGAAAGTGAAGACGCTGTTGGCTATTTATTGTGGAGTCGCTTTTAACACGAAAATTCGACCTCGTTGTACGGGAAGTACTAAAACACGAATTCGTACCCTCTACAATGTCTGCATTAACTCTAAGAAATTTCCGAACCATATGTTTCGAACAGTGTTATAATAAAATAACTATTTTCAAATCATCTAAAAAAATTTCAAAAACATATAAAATTTAATATACAGATACATTTTAATATAAATTAAATATTTAATAGTTTGAATTGATTATTTAAATTTTAAAAATCGATAAACTAAATCATTTATTCTTAGAACTAGAAACAATTTTTTTTAAATTAACCATTCTATAAATGCGCACACACACACACACAGATAGGCTAATGTGCATTCGAATGTATATGGTCCGAAGTGCTTACGGTCCAAATTTGAAATTTCAAAATCCAAACGGTCGATTCAAACTGTTCATCTTGTTCTCCATATTAATATGTGCTTGAAAAACAAATTTTACATTTTTCTGAATTTTTTTACTATTTATTAAGTATTTTACAAAATCGTTGATCCAATGGTGGCTGCACAAAACAGTAAAACCGTTGGATCAGCGATTTTCAAAGTGGCTTAATAAATAGTAAAAAAATTCAGAAAAATATAAAATTTGGCCTCCAAGCACATATTAATATGGAGAACAAGATGAATAGTTCGGATCGACTGTTTGGATTTTGCAATTTCAAATTTAGACCGTAAGCACTTCGGATCATATACATTCGAATGCACATTAGTCTATCTCTCTCTATATATACATATTGGTTGTAGTTTGAGGGTTAGAGATTACCTAATTAATACATTAAAATTTTGCATCTATTAACACTGCTTTTATATATAAAAAAATGCTAAAAAAATATTTCGTACAGTGTTCGTACAAACTATATCTTCAGTCTTTCTTTACTTCACCCCTACTTTATACAGTCATTTTTTTATTTTTTATCAGTGCAGATTTATAAAGTTATCGGATAAAAATATATATAGCATTATTATGCTTCACGTAACAGATGAGTATTTTGACTCTATTTTTTGTGAGCAGCATAAAATCAAAATAACTTCATCAGTATCTTCATTCAAATTATCAAGCACGGTTTATATTTTTTTGTAATAAAAACAGACAAATTCAGAAATAAATCTGATGTGATTTCAAAGAATCACTGAGTCTTGCAATTTTAAATCCACCCATTCATTTCTCTTCATTCACAAATTTCAAAAACATATAGTTTCATGCACGAATCTCAAATCAGATGAATGAATTTTGAAATGAATGAGTGAATTTAGAATTGCAGGATCTGTAATTCTTTGGAATCACAGCTAGGAGTGCAAACATATCAGATAGTATCCGATCATATTTGAATTTGTATTCAAAAATTAAATATGAATATTTGATATTGGAATATCCGTACGAATACGGATACAAATACGAATATGGTTTTTAATTTTAATTATCTATATTTAAATAGTTAATATATACCATATAATTTTAATGTATAATATGAAAATATTTATGTATATATTAACATATATCTGATATTTGATCCGTGTATCCATATCTAAAAATAAACGCAAATATAAATATAATTTTATCACTATGTGATCCGTATTCGATCCGTTTCCACCTCTAATCACAGCAGATTTATTTCCAACAAATTCAATTAATATTCTTAGAAATGGCACGAATAGACGAAGGTCAAAGATTCGTCTGATCCGAGTGAGATGTGAAAAATGATGGGGTTCACAACTCCATTAAAGTTGTTTCCTTTTTCTATGAAGATCAACGCGTGATGAAAGCGTATTCCTTTTTTTATTGAGAATGTTTCATCAATTACTAAGTAATGAACCTTCTGATTTTTCTGTTTTGCTAGAAGGATTTAAATGTCTCTATTTTTTTTTTAATTTTTATTATATTTTTATTTTTAAAACTACAACAATTTAAAATTTAAAATGTCAAAATAAAAATGTTAGATATAATTCATATTATTTTTTTTGTGCACACATAAATAATCATGACATATTGATTTTGTTTTGATTAACATCAAGAGCTTTCAAAATGCACCGATGTGATTAAACTATGGATGTTAATTTTTAAACTTATTAATTCACATAAAATAGAAATAAACTAATAATTTTTATATGCATGCAGATAAAATAAACTAAATTACATCTAGTATTTTTATTTTGACATAAATTCTATTTTTTTTGTTATTTAAAAATTAAAAACTGAATATTATTACATAGATTAGAAAATAGAAACATTTAAACTCTTCTTTTTTATAAATTGACTTGAGAAAATTCAATTAGAAGTCTTCAATCGGAAAATAAAAAAAGGTGGGCCCAACAAAAATCATGTCCTATAACAATACTCAAATTACAAAGACTTGTGTGTACAGTGACAAATGAATTCTTCGGGTTCAATTTGATGAGGTTAAAAATTTGTGATTCGAAAATAATTTGGAAATAATTCAGGTATAATTTGGAAATGATTCGGATTAAATATCTCAGTACTGTAAGAAAGCCAAAAAAAAAAAATTGGAGAAAATTTGGAAAAAAAATCATAAAATTAGCGAATTATTCGGATTTAATTCGGCATTCGGTTTGACATCACCAAAAATATAAATTATTTAGGTTTAATTCGTGAATCTTGTGACTATAGTTGTGTGCTGAGTTCAGAATCCCGATTATTCATCACACCATGTCGCGGTTCAGAAATGCCACAGGAAATCACTGTCGTATTAATAAAAAATAAATACAGATAAAGAATATCAGAGTCCACTATCTATCATTCTATCTAGACATGTTTCCTTTTATGGCATATGACTTGTGGCTGTGGCTAATAGAAATCAAATCATAAATGAAAGATGAACCACCTTTTTTCTAATTTTAACAGTCATCTCGTGACGCGCTGTTTCACCTTTTCTTTCGTGAAAAATGGTGAAATTAATTTTCTAAATTTCTGATATTCATAATATATTACTTCCCTTTAAATTTCGAATATGCTATCTCTACGAAATAAATATTATCTTTTACTTTTTATCTTACTGATAAAAAATTGAGGTGAAAATTGAGTGGATAATATTTTGATCCGTATTCAAAAATTAATATAAAATATCCATACGAATATTGATATATATGCTAATATGGTTTTAAATTTTAATTATATGTATATGAATAGTAGATATATAGTGAAAAAATTATATTATTCAGTATTAAAATTACATAAATATTATAAATTTTAATATTTTTAATAAATATTCGACTTAATTCGTATCCGTCTAATATTTAATCATTCTAAAAATAGAAACAGATAAGTTTATCACTATCGGATCCATTTCATTCCAAAAATCATGGGAAAGTATCCTCTGCGGAGTTTTTCCGTGCGAAGCTGTGCAGAGTTTTTAATCTGATTTATTCGTTTTTGATCGGACGGACCAGATCAGATCTTGCCCGAATTTTAAAAAACTTAAAATTTGGTAAACTCTTAATCCAGTTCGTCCAATTCAAAATAAACGGACCAAATTAAAAACTCTGTACGAAAAAACTCCGCAGAAAATAGCGTTCCAAAAAACAAAGCTGATTCTTTAGCGCTCTTCTTCTTTTTTTTCTTTCTTTTTTTTAACTTGAGTTCACATTGCATTCACACGTCAGCACCAAATAAATCTTATTCAAATACCTAAAGTGCTAGCTACCTAAATGTTGAGACTTGAGAAGACTAACAGATATTACATGTATTGTCGTAACAATTACTCAGAATTTTCTGTTTACACATTAATTGGTCCCTCTATCTTATAAAACTATTCTCTATCTCAAAGAAAAAAGAGTTGTCTTTTTATTTTATGAGTCGTAATATACTTAATTTTACTCTTTTTTTCCTATTTCATCATTGTCGCATATGATTGAATTAGTACGGAAATAATTTAAATTATAATTATTCCTTCGACTTTGGTCTGAAAAATTATCATATGTAACATGATAAATTATGTTTTTACATTAATAGCTTTTATAGTAAAAATCTTATACAAATACGACATAAATAATTCTTTTAAAAAATGCAATATATATAGAGAGAGAGAGAGAAAATGACTAATGTGCATTCGTATGCATACGGTCTAAATTTGAAATTTTAAAATTCAAAACGTCGATTCGAACCGTTCATCTTGTTCTCCATATTAATATGTGCTTGGAGACCAAATTTTACATTTTTTTTTTTGAATTTTTTTACTATTAATTAAGTCACTTTGAAAATTGTTAATCCAACAGTGGCTTAACAAAACAATAAAATCAGCAGTCACTGTTAAATCAGCAATTTTCAATGCAGCATTAATGTAGTGAGATCTCTGAAGAGAAAGAAAAGAAGCAATATTAATCATTTAACTTTGAAAAATAAGACGCAAACTTCCCTGCCAACTGTTCACCGTATTTTAATGGAGGATATCATTTCTGTCTGTATTTGTAAGATAGTATATCGTATATACTTATCTAATGCGGTGTTGTAAATAATGCTATGTTTTTGTCGAATAAGATGTTGACAGGCGATTAATTAGTATGTGATTGATTAATCGAAATTTTTTGGAGACACATTTTCGTTTTTAATAAAATTCTGTATATATATTCAGAATTTATTAATAATAATTAATTTCTCTCATTAAATTTATGGAACAAGCTTATTTAACTTGGTTTTTTTTTAATCAATAAAGTTTTATGAAAATATTATTTACAAAAAGTCTAGATAACACAACACATAATATGTAACGAATTAATCGGACAACTTTGATGGACTAAATGGCACAATATATAACATATTATGACACATAAATGACCGACTGAAAGGTCCATGGATCTTGTAATCACAAAAAAAAAACTACTCGATAAATAATCGGAAATAATTGCAAAATTTTGCAAACACATCTCTTTCAAGTTTATTTGTAGCAGTTTGATTACCGCCACCGACTAAACGGCCAATTAGTTTGGCCAATTAGTTAGCTGAATCAGCCGTTTAGTCTGTTTTTTACGACACTGATCTAATGCATCATGACAAGTTCGACAATCAACTCAACATAATAGATTATTTTTTAGACTTTTCCGAAAATGAATATAATTATTAAATATCAATTAATCAATGTGTTCAAGTTCAAAAGTCAGTTTAAAAGAAACAAAGATTAAAAAAAAAAAAAAGAACAGAATAATTCGAACTCATAAGCAATTGATTTTATAAATTGTGAAACAAATAAAACTGAACAGTCGTATTTATATATGTCACATTAATAGAACAGTCCTACCATTCTACCAAGCAAGCCATTTATACAAAAAAAATATCCACACAAACTACATTTACAAAGCAATGCTTTGCTTGACGACCTTAATTATAACGAAGTATTAAGCAAAACAACAAGCTTTAGCCCTCGTTTGCTCTGGAGAGCGTCAGGATAGCGAGAAATAGGTTGATGATGTCAAGATATAGAGCGATTGCGGCCCATACGTATTCGTCATATGTATACCGCTTGATCAGGTTGTCTGTGTCGTAGATGACGTAGCCACAGAAGATCACAGCTGCCAATGCGCCGTAGATCGATACGGAAATTCGATTCATTGGCAAAAAAAGCTTAAATAAGTAAATAACACCCCATGTTAATAAACCAACAGGTCTATATATGATAGGGAAAAAATAACTTGATTTTTGCAAATATTGTGGAACAAATTAGTGTACCTGAATAAGAGCATAGACAAGAAGAATCATGATAGCTGCGAACAAAAAAGGACCCAAGAAGCTGAAATCATGACCTCTCCTGGCAGCCCAGAATGTGTATAGTGTCAGGCTTATCACCACTACTGCTGTCAGCATAACCGACTCCAAAATCACCTTCCCTGATATGATGTTTATTCTGGTAAACTTCACACCAAACGCATGCATGTGGCTTTTATGAAGTTGTCTTTTAATTGAAGACATAACAAAAATTTTACAGTGATATATACAATGTTAAACTTCACCAATTAACACTGAGACATCAATTTTCATTTTGATCTGAGTTTCTGTTCTCAAAAGTTTTTACATGAACATGTGACCCAATTTATTTAGCATGACTCCTGTTTTCACTCAAAAAAAAAAAAAAAAACATTGGGAGACTGATTTAAATTGGAGAGAAATTCTTGCTCTAATACCTGGAATAATTTTATCTTCTTTTAAATATTTTTTTTATTCTGGTCTACCAAGTAATGCAATTAGTTATTTTTCTAGTTAAAATCAACTAGAATCAAGTGAAAATGAAATTCTGCATACCACTTGTGAAGGCACAAGTTAATCCGACCGCAAAGCTGATGGCGACCGTGAAGAGGCCAAGAAGAAGCATGTTCCAAGGATACCGTTGATGATAGAAGTATAAAAATGGCAGCACTGTAACATTAACAACATAATATATATTTAGAATTTAATTCTCTATATTTTTCATTAAAATAAACCACAAAACAGTCTCATAAGTCATAACCAAAAAAATATCAATAGAGAGAGAGAAACAACAAACCAATGAAGGGTATCAGGAAAGTAAGGATATAGAGCCCCAGCCCGGCTCCACCGGAGACAAAAAAATGTGCAACGGGACGATAATATACAACAATAGCCCCGACAGCAATGGCAAGCAGCATCTGTAAGCTCGCGATCGAGTAAACCTTTCTAATAAAGGCCCATCGCAGTTCAGGTCTCTCCGTCATTGCCGGGTAGAGTGGCCTCGCTACCCCGGTGGGACCCACCTCTATGTCCGGCTCTGGCCTCTTGGCCGGATACGGTGGTCGGAACCACATGTTGCAAATTTAAACTGTGTGTGTGTAAACGATGAAGAAATCAAAGAGAGGAGAGATGGAATATAACTGATATTGTATTTAGATGTGGCTATTTTAGGATTTGGGAATTCTCTGTTCGGTGGAGTTGAACAGAGTTGAAGCGGTGGCAACTGCATGAAAACAAATAATTTTTCTTTTACAAATTTTTCCTTTTGTTATAACTTATAAGACGTAGGCAATTATTAAGAAATTAGTTTAAGGAAATTCCTTCTGTGAGGCGGGTCGCAGGATGACTCGGAGAGGATCATTTGTGGTAACATTTATTAGTTCATAACTTCATATAATATCAATTACAGGATAGAAAAATATTATAAAATAATAGAGAAAAAGAGAAAAAAAAATACCTTACAATTTTTATATTTAAAATAGATTTTTAGTGATCCAATGTTTTCTTTTTAATAAGTATGCATGAGATCTGCTGTGATAATCTAGATATGAAAATTTAAAGGCAACATTTTTTAAGACCAGAAGTTTGTCCGATGTAAAGAGGATCCAAGATGACTAGATAAAAAAGAAAAAACCTTTAGGATTGGGAAAAATATTGAAACAAATTTTAGATTTTAAATTGATAAAAATTCTACCGATTCTTCTATACGTTAAGATAAAAAGATACTCTTTCTCCTTTTCCATTTTATTTTATAATATTTTTTATGAATAGAAAACATAAATTTATATCATCTATAAAATTGCATTTTTGTATCAACAGACATAATAATGGACGGTACTATCGTATTTCATACTCGTATCTAATAGAACTTGTGCAACAATTTCATTTCTACTATCGGCAATATTTTGATACAATCAGGGACGAATACACAGTCAATGAATGAAGTCAATTGATCCTATTTATTTTCATTTTTTTGTATTTAAACTTTATTTTTAATATAATTTGAACTAAAATATTATGAATATTGTGAAATTGATCTCCATTTATAGTAGAAAATTTTTATATATTTAATCTCCATTGTCTGAAAGTCCGACTCTGCCTCTGAATACAACTAATTAACCTAACCAATTGCAAAAGAGCAGATCTAATACTGCTCTTTTTTAAAAAAAAAAAAAAAAATTGTTAACCTACGGATTTCACTTACCATCAATTTTACCACGCTGCAATAGTCTCATCTCATAGAGAATACTGCACATTCATATTTTTACTTTTTAAAATAGCCATCTACAACAATTAAGTGATTAACCAAAAATCAAATTTGGTTGTAACATCCAGAAAGAAAGAAAGAAAGAAAGCCCACTTCCTCGACCAAAAATCAAATTTGGTTGGGCCATTTTAGGCCTAATAAGCCTGTGATGGGCTTTATTACGGTTTTTTCATGTAGTCGGATATTTTCCATTGGCCCGTAGCAAACTGCCGTTTTAAGCTTAATGTTGCAACATTTGTTGTTTCATTGTTTGTGGATATGGATATGGTATATTTTCACATCCAACCGTTGAATTTTATCTAGATTCGTGCATGAAAAAATTAAAAGTTGAATGAGAAAAGGTTGATTCATACCCACTATGCTTATGAAATAAATAAATATGGATAAATATAAGTGAAAGACAGAGTCATAATGGGGTTGAATTAACCCAACACAATCCTATCTCGAATAACTCGTTAGATTTTTGTGGACTCATATCACTTTCAATATGGAATATTTTCAGAGCAAACCACAAAAATTCTATATTACATCAAGATTAATGCAATATATATATATATATATATATATATATATATATATATATATATATATATATATATATATATATATATATATATATATATATATATATAATGAAATATTCTTAGCCGCCTTGTATACAGTCCTCCGAAAGAGGTGCGAAACTCAAATCCTACAGAAATGGAAATGGAGTGCGCGTATGTGGATTTGTTGAAAAGTGACGCATAATTTTATGTAACTATTTTGCAGGTTATATGAACATATAATTCCATCTCTATAACTACAAAAAGTTACCCTCTATGTTAATTTTAAATATTAATTCGTTTTGCTATATATGTTAGTGAAATTCAAATCGCTGGTATAAGAAAAATATAAGACACTATACGTGACGGAGGAAAGCAACTAATACTTCATTTTATTACTAGTGTCATGATGGCCTGAAGAATCCAAATTACGCAATGCATATCTTGGTTTAAGTTAACTGTTCCAACTGTACCAGAAACACTAGAACATTGTATTGTATGCCGAATGAATTCTCTTTAACAAAAAAAGAAAAAGAAAAAAACACACAGAGAAAAATGTGGATATATGTGTTCAAATGTTCAAAATTCACAAAATTGAGAAATCTTCTGTAATATACATTGTGATTTGAAAGTTTATTAGGTGGCTTGACTCGAACACATAATTTTTTTTTTAAAAAAGAAAAGAAAAATATGGGTACTAGCAGGATAGGAGGACCCTTGAATTGTTTTGTTAGAATCAAGGTTCTAAATAGCGATTATAGCGGCATAGTGGAGAGACAAAAAAAAAAGTTATTGCGAATAACGTAGCTATAATGAAAGCTATCATACATAGCGTTTTTTTTTTTTTCTTTTCAAAATTTATAGTCTACATTTCTACTAATTATCAAATGATCAATATTGGAGAGTTGGGGTAGCAACTAGATGATAACTAATCTAAATCTATACTTTTTTCAATCATGCAAATAAGAAGAAGAAAAAAATCTAGAAAGTAACATTATTTAATAGTTCATACTTCATAGTATTACATATTATAATAGACGGAGAGTAATTAATTTTACAAGTGAAATGAAGTTAGTATAACTATTTGAACATTTTATATATTATAATAATCAAAATCAACTTTTATTTAAACAAACGGCAATAATTTTACAAGTGAATATTAGACGAAGAGCAAGCAAAAGAAAGAATTAAAATTTGAATATTTTTTGATATAGAATGACAGACTAAATGACAAATAAGAATAGAAGCACATAACTCGATTTAGTATACTTATCATAGCGGACTATGTAGAAATAGGAATAGAAGCCTATGTAGCATAGCGGTAGCAGTAACGCTTAGCAATAATAGCGGTCAGTAATTACAGTTATAGCGGTCGTAGCTGAATTAGCGCACTTTTATCTCATAGCTTAGCTTTTATGGTCCAAAAAAGATATAACTAGCTATTTAGAACACTGATTGGAGTTGAACTTATTGCTGGTTCATTAAGATAATAAACTGACTCGTTACACAAGTTTTTTACGAAAACTAACTTGATCTCCAACTCATGATTTAATAAAAAAAAATTTACGGGTACCAGCAGGATAGAAAAACTCTTGAATTGTTTTGTAGGAATTGAACTTATTGCTGGTTTATTGAGACAGTAAACTGACTCGTTATACAAGTTCTTTACTAAAAACAGCTTAGAAAATGTGAATTCTACTTCCACCATAAGTGGTTCGGAGGCAAAAGCCGATTTTACAGGGGCTCACTTTGACTTTCAGTTCTGTCTACAATTTAATAAAGGAGGATAAGTGTACTAGCCCTGAGAAAAAGAACAAAAAGAGGAAGCCGTTGCAAATGACAATGCAAAGGAGAAAATGTAGGTTGAGCTAGGTCACCTGAAAGCAATCGTAGAGACCTAAGTAGGCTATATATTATTTATTACTTTTTTTTTTTTTTATAGATAAACCATTGTTTGTTGTCAATTATTTTATTTCTGTAAAAAAAAATATTAAAATATTAAACTTGAATTTGAAGTAATTTTGTTATTTATTCTGTTGAATATAAAGAGTTCAAATTTAAAAACAAAACACAAGATTTAGTACTTTGAAGCCTAATAACTTCCTCGTAACATATTTGTTGAGAAATTCAGTTCTCCTATCTCCTATGTAACTAAATTAAAAGTTTTGACTCCTAGGATTGCAGCATGGTGCAGTGAATAATTTATGAACTTCAGAAATATATTAAATATTTTGTAAAGAATTAGAAAGATGGAACTTTTTTTTATGTCATGTAAGGAACTGAAGTAGTGATTCAGTTAATAGAGGAGCAAATACATTGTATATTTGAGTACAGTAATATGACATCTATTTATAGACTTGAATAAAATATAATTGTTAATAGTTTCACTAAAAATTCCCTACCTATCATCATTAGTAATTAATTCTTGAAGGGAACTAGAATATTGAGATGAGAGAGACTAGAAAATAAATAGTAGTGTAATTTTATTTCATAGAAGAGGCTAAAAATATTAATACATATAAAAATTATAAAATTTATAAAATTTAATGAACAAATTTATAAATTTTCAATACATGGAGATGGCTTAGTCTCCTTTTATCCATTACCTTCCGCTCCTGCCTATAATTTGCACCCACTATTATCTCCAATACAATATATTTGATCCTCTGTTATCAGTTCCTTAAAGTCTGTACGCAAACTGTAAGAGTCAAATTATTGATTCGGTTTCGTAAAAAATATTTAAATAACCGAATCAAAAATTTGTTTCTCCTTGTGCATAAAAAAATCATCTCTCCTTTTGAACAAAATACTTAACACATTATTAAAAATAGAAAATTCTGGAAAAGAGGTTGAAAATGAAAGCGTAAGAAAGAAGTTGGCCAAACCCCCACCAAACCAAATTTACCCAGTGGACCGACTCTGAGTCTGACTCTGCCTCCCCCCACACCTGTTTGTCGCCTGGTTCTTTATTTTTTGGAGCCGTTATATCTATTTTATTTTTTATACATGGCCGTGCAAATCGTCTGCAAAACATGTTCCCCAGATTGCGTATATACTGTCACACCTGACCTAGTCTACAACTATTTAAGTGCAGTGCCATTTGCCAGACTGCATTCAATTAATTGAGAAAAAAAGGTTTCATTCAAAGTAACGTAATTTGTTTTTAGAATTACGTCCAATACAGTTATACTAAGCTTCAATGTTTTAATATTCGACTTATATGCAATATGCAAATTTTAAATGAAAATTTATATATATATAAATAAGTATACAGTACTGTGTGGTATAAATCATTGTTAATATAATCTAGACTGGTAATATACTCTAAATCGATAATATGTCATATAAATCACTATTAATATATTCTAAACCGGTAATATGCTTTAAGCTGCATATTCAGATCGAATATAGATTTTCTATTTGAATTGCAACCAAATAGACTGAATATTACTACACTGCTGAGGTATATGAACAAAGGGAGGTCTAAATCATTACAGAATTAATTGAAGTAGGCTTGACATACTTGAAAAAATTTATAAAAAGCATTCAAATCTTGTTACAACAACAGACACCAGATATGTTATTGCAGCTCAAACAAACAAACAAACAAACAATATGCAATCAATCATAATGGAGGCTACTAGGGGTTTAATTAAGGCATCATCTTCTCATTAAAGAAAGAATTAATATATTCATTAAGTGGTACAAGTCCACGTGTGTGACGCCATCGCTGCCTCATCAGTCATCACGGATTAATTCAAATCTTGGAGGTTGCAATCGTTGATAAAATTCATGAAAATTGGAATGGCATGACCCCATTACATCAAACAATAATCCAATAACAATTGTAATAGTACAAACTACTATATAAAATTTTATAATACGCGGTTTGACGTTTAATGTCATGACTCATGACCCATGAATATGGCAATTTAAATAATGGTTTTTTATTGCTGACAGTGTTAAATTAATAATATTGTTGATGTAAAAACTTGTAAAATTCTCAGGCGTTTTGATGTTGATGACCAACAACAAAGTTGGCCAAAAAGTGTAGGTATGATCAGAGGCGGAATCAGACCTTCTGACTATGGGGCCAGTTGTGAATGAATTATTCATATCGGGGAATAATTTATAGTACCAGCAGTATTTTACTCTAAATTATATAAAAAAATTTTATGCAAGTACAAATATTTTGAAAAAAAATGAAGATTAATTCACCCCCATTACTTTTAACTACCTCTGTCTCTGGATACGATGGGTATCAGATTTTGGGTTTGATGGACAACCGCATTATCTGATAAGCTTTAAGATTTGTGTGCACCTGCTCTAAGATTCATGCGTATGAATTTTAAAGCGCATCGGACAATTCCGGTATCCATTGGACTTGATAATATGTCGAATGTCTATCCGACCCACACTGCACTCTAAAGTCATAGAAGTAAGATTGATTTATGTGAATCTAATTTTATTTTTGTCAAGATTATATGAAGTTCAGTTGTTAAAAGAACCCTGATTTCTAAAAACTATTCTTCTTTAAAAGTTGTATTTTTTTTCTGTAAAATTGACCCTTTTTGCCAAGGGATTGAATACTGAAGCATGTTTCCCTGAAAATAAGAATTTCCACATCTTGACCTTATCGTAAATTAAATTCCATGAGAAGCGAGAACACATATTGAAATCATCTTTTCTCTGTTTTAAGAAAAAAAATTTATAAACCATAATTAGGAAAAAAAAATTATGAAACCAACATGATTTTTTTTATAAAAAATCATAAAAACCGAAATGTCATTTCAGCCCTTTTGGGGACCGAATTGTTATTCAATTCCAGCCGTTTTCATAAATTTCGAGAAACAAATATGCTAAAAAAAATACTTGAGATCTAATTGTTATTGTGGTCTCAAAAAAAAAAATTGGGACTGAAATGATATTTCAGTTCTTATGATTTTTGTAAAAAAAAAAATAATTATATTAGTTTCATAAAAATCTTTTTTCTAATTATGGTCTATAAAAAAAAAATCATGTTTTAACATCTTAGTTTCATTTTCAAATCACGATTGAAGGAATGTTGTCAGCTGTCTTGACGCGGGATTCCAAATAGTAAACTAGCATATCATAATTTGTATAAAACATAAAGGTCAAGGTCTTAAGAGAAGCGATAATAAATACAAATACTAAAAAATAATGGAAAAAAGGTGATTGGGAACTAATGACAGGAATGGATTCCAACTTAGCACATGGGGCTAGTTATGGATTCTTTTTAATGATTAATAAATGCCAAAATGTATAACGAGTCATTATCAAATGGGACTTCATGGCACTAAGCACAGTCACAAGATTCACGAATTAAATCCGAATAATTCGCTTTTTTGTAATGTCGAACTGAACGATAAAATATTCGGTTGAACGAACTTTGGCTAATTAAAGCTGAACAATGTGCAAATTTTTCCGAATTTTTCTTTGAAAATGTTTTTTTTTTGGATTTTTTTTTGCTCTCTTACAGGACTGACTAGAAAATTCCGAATCATTCCCAAAATAAATCCAAAATTTTCTAATCACGAATTTTTGATGTCGCCGAACCAAATCCGAATAATTCATTTGTCATTATGATGCCACATACTGCATTTTGTGAGTATTGGATACAGAAAATCTTGGTAGGGGCCAAGGAAGGGTCCTGGTGGGTCTACATGTGGTCGCAAACTGTCCCCTTTTTTGTAATTTTGCAGAATTTTTCTCGCTTTGTACAAGATTTAGACATTTTATAGCTCTTGCGTAGGTGTCGTCTTCGTCCCGGCGAGAAAACTCCCGTGACAACCCAGAGATGTGGATCTCAATTGAAAATTTGAAACAATTTGTAATTATTTCCTACATCGTAGGGTAACTCATAGGATAATACTGTAAATCTGCATGCGGATTTTTAAATTTACGAATTTGAATTTGAATCATAATGTAATTTGATCTCTTCTCTACTGTGATTCACAGCCCGGCCTCTTCCAGGAAAATCAATTCATTTAAGATATTTTAGTTTCTTTCATACAAAATATGACAAACTATCTGAAAATTTGAGATTCACATTGAATTAGAGTTTTTAATAGCTAGCTGTAGTTATGCAATAGCTTTTTTTTATACTTTGAAAACTATAGTCTTATCAGCTATTTTTTATGTTATATCTAGGGGTGTCAATGGATACGATACGGGTAGGACGGAATCATTTTCTTACTCATACCCGTTAAGAATTAGTCTTTCCCTACTCTACCCATACCCATTAAAATTTGTAGGTAACGAAACAATAGTGAGCGAATAACGAATAATACAAATATAATAGTTTTAATATTTTTACAAAACTTATCATGTCATACATATGCAATCACAATTACTAATATAAAGTAATGGTTTTTTATTAAGCAAAAAAAAAAAAACAAAATCATAAATATCCCTTCTAACAAATTTAATTCCTTAACTAAATAATAAAACATTCAAATAAAAAAGTAAAATGTTTAGCATAATATTCTTCTTATAATATAATTTATTTTATATAATTATCCGTTATCAAACGGGTACGAAATAACTTTTACCCGTACTCATACCTGTTTATCTAATGAAATAAAATCCTTACCCATACCCATACCCAATAAGTTAACGAAAAAAAAATTTTACCCATACCCGTCATTAACACCCCTAACTCCCTAAGTCTTATATCTAGCTGTAACTGCACTATAGTGTTTTTTAGACTTTTTGCGATGACACAATAATTTTTTATTTTATTTTATTTTATAAATCCAACAAATGTTCCCTCTACTCATAGTACCCATAACTCAGATCATTCCAGATAACAAGAAATTTTAATTTTGATCCGGACTGTCTGATAAGTTTGGTACAAATATTAGGACTCCACACATTCCACAAATCCTGATTGAACAGTCTGGATCAAAACTCAATATTTTGTTACCTCGTAGGATGCGGACTCATAGTATCCAACTATCCATGATATATATACACAGAAGAGGAGGAAATCACATCCTCTCCAATACTTGATAAGGGAATATTTTATAATTACTAAATCTGGAACATTCTTTTTAACTTGGCACGAATCTCAAAGCTCAAATATATTGCCTCCCTACGGTGACCTGAAATCCAAACCGGTTGAGATTTAATCTCAAACTGTAAAGTGAGAATAATCCTCTACTATACCTCAAAGGATACGGATTCGAAGAGGGGTCCAACAGACATCAGATCAACATCCATTCTATGTCTTATTTAAGTGATTCAATTCAAGTCAAAATTTGCATAAACAGTTTAAATCTATGAAGCGATTGAAATTAGTGTAGATTTAAATTTGTTTACACACTCAACGCGAATCGGACGGTTTATTAGACGGATAATTGATCTGATGTATGTTGAAAGCCCCCCTTTGTTAATTGTGTGCCGACCTCTAGCAATCGAAATGAGGTCAAGTGAGGTCCTGAATTAGAGAAAATTCAATCTCAAAAGGATATTTTAGCTGACAATGTAATGACAAGTGAGGTGTGGATTCTGTTCAGGAGCAAAATTAAGGAATAGTTTGAGTCCTGAGGCCATTATTTTTATATTGTAATCGTGCTAGTTAAAAAAATTTTGAGTAAAATTAGAGATCAAGCCACCCAACTATCTAATATTTTTGTTATTACAATAAATAATTTATCTCATCTGAATTTTGAACCCGTGATATTTTACATGGAAATTATGTGCTTTTAGCACAAGACCAAAAGCTAGTTCTTGAATCATGATAGTCATTATCTTACATTAAAACAAATTAAGATAATACTTCCATTTTAAGTGCAACTGCTAATTTACAAAGTGGGATTCAATTGTCCTCACTCCATATACGATCCAAGACCCAGGCCAGTAACAGCCTACCTACAGGAGTTGTACCTGGTCATGTGCAGGAGATTGTTTTATTCAAGTTTTAATAAGAGGACCACACATTCAACACGGATCCTGATCGAACAGTTTGGATCAAAAGTTAATATTTTGTGGATGTGCGAACTCATAGTATCCAGGATATATACAGAAGAGGAGGGGGTCCGATCGATGGACATCAGATCGACATCCGTTCTATGCCTTATTTATGTCGTCCAATTCAAGTTAAAATTTGCACAGACAGTTTAAATCTATAAAACAGTTAAAACTAGTACATATTTTAATTTGCTTACACAAACTCAATGTAAATCGGATGGTTTATTGAACGGATATTGATCTGATGTATGCTGAAAGCCTCCCTTTGTTGATTGTGTGCCGACTTCTAGCGAAATGAGATCAAGTGAGGTCTTGAATTGGAGAACATTCTTTATCAAAAGGGTATACTAGCTGACAATGTAATGACAATGGATGAATTCTGCCAAGGAGCAAAATTAAGGAATAGTTTGAGTTCCGAGGCCATTATTTTGATATTAGAATTGTGTTAGTAAATGTTTTTTTTAGTAAAGTTGGAGGTCAAGCTACTCAACTATTTAATATTCTTGTTATTACAATAAATAATATCTCTTGTCTGAATCTCAAATCCACAATCTTTCATGTAAAAATCATGTCTTTGTCATTATATCAAAATTAGTTCTGAAATAGTGCTGGTCATTATCTTACATTAAAGCAAATTAAGATGATGCTACCATTTTTAAGTGCTACTGGTAATTTCCAAAGTGGGATTCAATTGTCCTCATTCCTCCATATACGGTCCAAGATGTAGTAACAGCCTACAGGAGTTGTACCTGGTCATGTGAAGGAGATTGTTTTATTCAAGTTTTGATAAGAGAAGCATCTCCCAATTCCCATTTGGAGAATTGGATTCCAATATAATTCAATGAGATTTTTTTTAAAACCTGCTCTCAAAAATATCTCATTTGGTTGATTGGTTCTCCTTAGCAATATGATATGTTTCCAGTTCACATTTTAATCGGTTATAGATTTTCTACAGTTTGACATTTTTTTGTATGGTTTTTCGCCAACTCCTGCTCCTGTAACTAGGATTTTTGTTTGAATGAAATTAGGTATAGACACTATTCGCCTACCATCTTTATAAAAAAATAATAATAAGACAATTTTTGTATGAGCTATGGTAACTGTGTGACCACTATTTCTCGAAGGAATGCTGATATCAGATAACAGTTTCTGATAACTTGCTGATATCACTGTTAGAGACTATTCGCCTACCATTTTTATAACCATGCAACTAACTACTAATCCAGTCTCTTTCCTCAAGCTGACAATCAAAACAGATTTTCATTAAGCTAGCGTCAAGAAAACCATATTAAAGATTGACGTGTCCCGTTTGATGAAAGTTCGTGTACATGTTGTTTTCCTCTATACCTCGGGTACGGGGAATCTTTCTGTTATTTGAAAGATTGCACATGTTATTCTTATTCAATATCTCTAGACTTAATTGCTTTTAAAATATATTTAAAAGGAAGCGAAAAGTGCGTCGATCTTTCTTTGGAAATTTCCTATTGGTCAGTTGGTAAAGCCAAATATACAGGACAGAGAAAAAAGTTGTAATTAGCCTGGAATACAGCGTTGCACATGCTCGATGCTTAATATGTTATTGGAATTCTGTGGCCGGCGACTCAAGAGACCTCTATGTACGTATATCATGGGTAAGGCTAAGGTGCTATGGGTTGCATAGCGACTTATGGTGCTACGGTTCAATATTCGAGTTTTTAAAATTTAAATAATTAATTTGAACTGTTCATCTCGTTCTCCATATTAATATGTGCTTGAAGATCAAATTTTACATTTTTTGGAAATTTTTTACTATTTTTTTAGATAGATAGAAAATCAAATATTTGAATGGTGTAGATCAACTGATAATTTTCAAAAAATATAAAATTTGTTTTCCAAACACATATTAATATGGAGAACAAGACGAACGGTTCGAATCGACCGTTTGAATTTTGAAAACTCGAATATTGAGCCATAGCACCGTAGGTCTCTATACAACCCATAGCACCTTAGCCCTTATCCATCATGTATATGAGGCTATGAGCATATATGGGGGGGGGGGGGGGGGGGGGGGGGATTTGGCTAACATCAAAATGTTTGTTCCTAAGCCGTGGAATGAACAATTTGGTTTTAACATTTTCAAACTCCAAACAGTCGATTAAAACCGTTCAATATTCAATCTATAATAAGATATACTTGGAGGCCAAATTTCATACGGTTTGGAATTTTTTTATTATTTATTAAGTTAGTTTTAAAATCGTTGTTTTTAATGATACATAAATTTTTCACTGTTTATTAAAATTAGCAGTTTTAAAACTGACTTAATAAATAGTAAAAAAATTATAAAAATTTTAGTCTTCAAGTACATTTTAATATGGAGATCACATCCAACGGTTTAGATCGACTGTTTGGAGTTTGAAAATTAGAAAAATAATTGGTTGCACCGCGGCTCTGGAACAAACATTTTGATATTAGCCAGTTTGTTCCTAGAACCTGGAATAAACGATTCGGTTTTTACATTCTCAAAGTTCAAACAGTTGATCCAAACCATTGAACATTTACTCTGTATTAAAATGTGCTTGGAGATCAAAATTTACATTTTTTGGAACTTTTAATATTTATCACGCTAGTTTTAAAATCTTTGTTTTCAATGATCTAGAAAATTTCATTGTTTATTAAAATAAACAATTTTAAAACCGGCTTAAATAAATAGTAAAAGAATTCTAAAAAAAATATAAAATTTGGTCTCGAAGCACATTTTAGTATGGAGATTACATCTAATGGTTTGGACTTTAAAAATCGAAAATCCAATTAGTTGCACCGTGGCTCTGAAACAAACGTTTTGATATTAGCCAATCTCTCTCTCTTTAAAAATATTTGGTAGAAGCTACCAAACTAGCCAACTCCTCCCCCCGTGTGTGTAAATTAGTATGTGTTCCCCGCATACAATTTTTATGTTATTAAATAGAACTATTTTATTCACAATCATTTTAGCTAAATTTCAATTTATTTGGTAATATATAAATATTTGAAATTACTGATGTCTTTTTTTCTAGTACCAGATGATAACCTACT
Organism: Carex pumila; assembly: GCA_033356055.1. Lineage (NCBI taxonomy): Eukaryota > Viridiplantae > Streptophyta > Magnoliopsida > Poales > Cyperaceae > Carex > Carex pumila. The sequence goes on along the minus strand of JARJHM010000514.1, from coordinate 17,103 downwards.
ATATTTCATTAAATAAGAAAAAAAAAATACAAAGGTGGCTTTGTTTGGAAGGAACACATTGAAAATAAAATAAATTTCTTTGATATACATTTAAATTGAGCAAAGATAGGGTGTGATGTAGTTACTAAAAGAATTTAGTGAGCACAATTCTAAAAGTATATAAGATAGATGTCAAATGCTGAATCCAAACTGTTGAAATCTATGTACTTCACGAGTGATGCATGTACATGCAAAATTTTAAAAGTTTTGAATTTACTTGCTACACGGTCAAGCGGTAAAAGAAATAATAAAAATTGAATATATATAAAACAACTCATAAATTAACTTATAAAGTATTAATTTATTTGACCGTTTGAACGTGTAGCAAATTAACTCAAGACTTTCAAAATTTTGCATATACATGCATTACTCATAAAGTACATGGATTTCAACGGTTTTGATTCAATATTTGAAGTCAATCCGATAAACTTTTGAAGCTGTACTCACCAAACTCTCTTAATAAGCACATCACACCCTAGCTTTACTCATTTAAATTTATATATAAAATTAACTTAAAGATATCTTCTTTAACATTTTATTGAATCATGGAATTTGGTGAAATTTGAACTGAACAATTCATATTTCAGTTGCAGATTGAAAAAAACTCTAGATTCCAAACTGTAATAATCTGTTAAATTCTGCATTTTCATGTATTATGATATTTTTTACTTTTTTTTTTTTGACAAAAACTAATATTTATTAATTTGTACCGATCACAATAAATATATTGCACTACCAAAAATGAATTATTCGAGTTCCGTTCGGTGAGGTTAAATTTGTGATTCAAAAATAATTTAAGGATAATTCGGAATTATCTGGATCAGAAATCTCAGTACTAGAAGTGAGCAAAAAAAAATGTTTTAGGAAAAATTCGCGAATAATTCTTAAAATTTAAGAAAAGTTCATAAAATTTGCGAATTATTCGGGTTTAATTTGATTAACAGAATAATTTGACATTCAATTCAGCATCACCCAAAAAATAAATTATTCGAGTATAATTCGAATATAATTCGCGAATGTTGTGAGCATGTCACTGCCTAAACATGTATTACTGGAAAGCCACACGAAGATCTACACGATATAAACAGAAAGCCACAGTATGTGAACATTTTTTTTTTTTGACGGTTGAAGCCCTTAGGCACAGTATGTGAACATCACTGCCTCCAAGGCTCCAATGCGTTACTGTCTTCTGACTTCTCCTCTTCCTTTTCAGCGTATGTCCGAAATTAATAAAAAACCCGGTTACAGTCTAATCACTGGTCAGATCCTCTCCAGTACCCGTCTCAGCCCATTTACTGCATGTGCATGCTGTCGTACAGGCAGTATATATTTTTTTAATTTTTTTTTTTTTATGAAATTACAGGCAGTACTAGGTACCAGGAGCCTAGTTCAAAAGAGCATATTTTGAGTTAATACATATAGATCGTTTGATTGTAAATGGAGTTCATCCGGATCTTTAACATTAGTGCGGATTTAATTCGCACGAATCTTAAATCTCATTGGACGTTTCAGATACATTAACTCAAACGATTCCTTTATGAGTTAATGCAGAGGATACGAATTCAGGACGGAAAATCTTTGCAAAGCAACTCAGCCTTTTGTGCCTTTTAATAAATTTTTTTTATTTGTGTGAGGATGATGTTTCCATGTCTAATATTTTTGACATACTAAAAAGTGTTTTAAAATACTTCATATTGATTCGAACCTATACGATACGCAACTGTTTCAGAGTGAATTTTTTTTTTTTCTCACACGTACAGTGTTTTGGTCATTTAAATTGAATCCGAATACTAATTTATTTTTGTTCTTGCCTGACAGCCGAATAAGTTCTCAATCAAATTGTTATAATTTAGTTAGAATATATATCCCTTTTTTTGTTAAAAAAACTCGTAGGCCATTATTAGAGTATTTATGGCCGGTGTATCTGAGTCATCTTGAAATAAATGACAAATATACAAACATGTTCAAGAACAGTGCTACATAAACTTAGGATATAACACTTGTCACCTACCCGAATCAAAAAGAAAAAGAAAAAAAGAATGCATATTTATTATGTTTTGTTTAAATTTTTTTTATAAGAATACACTTATTGTTAAAAATAAATATTACACCCCGTACTAATTTTTGCCCCATCCCATCACAATTTATGCCTTTGTCCCTTAAACTGAACGCCCAAATAAATGAATCTAGTTCTCAATTATAATAATCTAATCTATTAGATGTATTAAAACACAGTTCCTCATAAAGTCTTCGCATTCTAAATACTCTGAATTGTAACTATTTTTCTTACAACTTAAATAAAAAAATAGATTGCCAAATACACGAGTCTGCATCGTCTGCATTAACTCAAAAGAACATCTTTTGAGTTAATACATCTCAACTATCTTATTGTTAACAGAGCTCATCCAGCTCTCGCCAATAATGTAGAGATTCTTTAATATTAGTGCGGATCTAATCTATATGAATTTTAAAGCTGATCGAATGGTCCAAATACATTAACTCAAAATATTCCTTTTTGAGTTAATGCAGAGAATACGAATTCCAAATACAAATTGACATTATGCAACAACCACACACATGCATTATGTAATACCAAAGTCTATATTAGAAGAGTGATTCGAACAATAATGCATAAATTTAAAATAAATGCACATTTTATAATAGACGATCGTGGATTTTAAAACAATCGAGTGTACATTTGTGATAGTTAATTGTCTATTTAAAAGATTCGAACGATGAATACAGGAAAACTGCATTTGGAAAATATGAGAAATTAGTTTATGTTTATGAGGTAGGTTGGTTATTGAGAAAAATGTTTGTTGTAAATATAGATATTTTAGGGGTGGTATTTGCAATATAAATGGGAATGGAGACCGGAGAGGATACTGGAGAGAGTATTACTTGGACAACTCCACTAGCAATAGCAATAGCAACAGCAATAAGCCAATTAGCACTTTCTCACCTCCTGAGTTCTTCACCCAACAAAAGAAGAGAAGAGCACTAGATAAAAAGCAATTAAAAGCTTCTCTCGGGTTTCAATGCTCGCTTAATATTCTCTCCTTTTTTGACTAAGCCCATGATTCACTGCAACTCCACTTCCCGAGCCTAAGTTTCCTCTCTCTCTCTAGTCTCTAGTGCAGTGGTTCTTTCTCAATCCACTGATTTTTGGTGGTTTCTGAAATTTTATTTGAAACATTAGGTGGGTTTTCTGTGGTTTAGCTAAAGGTTGTCTCTTTTTCTTGTTTTGGGTTTGCTATGGAGGTTTAGTTAGAGAGAGAAAGAGAGAGACAACAGCCGTTTCTTTCGTGGCACTTTAGCCTATTTAAAAGGGTGTCTTTTCTCCAATCTTTACTGCATTGAAGATTGGTGCTAAATAGCCGATAATTCGGGTTTGTTTGAGAGAGATCGCAATAATTTGAGAGATTTGGGGGTGAATTTGTGTGGTATGTGCTCATGAGGAAGCTATTTTTCTCCGAGCTCTCTTGCAGAGAAACCAAATTGCAAAGTGTGAACCCTTATTCATGGTTCCAGTTTGACAAAGTAAAGCTCTCTTCTAAGCCCTCGCTACAATCCCCTTCTTCTATGTAAGGCTCTCCTTCTCTCCTTTTGTTCTTTCTTTTTCTTTTTTCCTTTTCTTTTCTTGGCAAAGGAGTGTGTGAATGCCTCCATATGAAGGGATTTGTACAACATTTTGGCTAGTTAAGATACCCTAACTGAGATAGCAGAGTATAATTTTTTTTTTTTCCTGGTACCAAATCTGTTAGCCTATCCAATGAATTACTTTACCAAATACTTTGTTTTGCCCAAAAGCTTATTTGTAGATTCTCAATACAATACACACTCCTTTAAATATAGAAAGTTTTGTGGGTAGTTGTTAATTTTTTTGGATAATTTTCTGATAAATTTCAATTGAAGAAGAACAAATTTAATTTTTTTCAATTTATCTTTGAGCAGAGAAACCTTATTAAAGGTTGCTGAGCCGCCACTTCTCCCGCTATTCAAACCCATCGATTATGTCGAAATCCTTGCACAAATTCATGAGGAACTAGAGACGTGCAAACCTGACAAAAAATCAAACCTATTCCTTCTACAATTCCAGGTTTTTCGCGGCTTAGGCGAGAGCAAGCTGTCCTTGCGAAGCCTTCAATTGGCATGGGAAAAATCAACCTCAATACATGAGAAACTAATTTATGATGCCTGGTTAAAATATGAGAAGAAAGGGGAAGAACCTATTTCTGACCTCCTTTCCTCTTGCCATAAATGTTGCCAGAAATTCAACCTCTTGGATTTCGTGTCCCAAATATCTACCGAAAACGTAACTGAAGAAACCAATTACCCGTTGCGGGGCTTAAATATGGTATATTTCAAAATTGGGGATGATATGGTAGCATGTGATAGGAGAAAGATTGCAGGTTTATCTTCTCCTCTTTACACAATGCTTAATGGAGGATTCAAAGAATCAAAACTGGAGGTGGTTGACATGTCGAACAACGGGATCTCGTCTCTTGCTATGCGGGCAGTGAGTAAATTTAGCCTAACTGGTAAGTTACCCCATTTTGCCCCTGATGTATTACTAGAAATCCTCGATTTTTCAAATAAGTATTGTTGTAAGGGTTTAAAAGAGGCTTGTGATCGAAAACTTGCCACTTTTGTGCATACTAGACAAGATGCAATTGATTACATGGAGTGTGCTTTAGAATTGGGGTGCACCATTCTAGCAGCGGCTTGTCTGCACGTGCTATTGGATGAGTTGCCAGAATGGTTAAATGATGAGCATGTGATCAATCTCTTCTTCAATGTTAACCAAGCCCATTTATCTACCCTTGTCGGTAATGCGTCATTTTCTCTGTTTTGTTTCCTAAGTGAGGTTGCCATGAGTGTTGATCCAAAATCTGAGGCCACAGTGTTGTTCCTAGAGAAATTGGTCGAATCAGCCACTGAAAACTGCCAGAATCAATTTGCACTGCACCAATTGGGATGTGTTATGTTTCTTAGGAAAGAGTACAGAAGGGCCGAAGAGCTGTTTAACCTAGCTTTTTCGGCCGGCCATGTTTATTCTATTGCTGGTTTGGCACGACTCACTGCATTAAGAGGTAATAAACATCTCTCTATCAAGATGTTAGACTCAGTTATCTCCTCTTGTCAAATGCCTCTCGGCTGGATGTACCAAGAGAGGTCTTTATACTCTGAGGGAGATGCTAAATGGGAGAGCCTCAATAAAGCCACAGAGTTGGATCCAACACTTGTATACCCATACATGTACCGCGCCGCATATTTAATGAAGAAACAGAGCATAGAAGCTGCACTAGTGGAGATAAACCGGATCCTGGGCTTCAGGCTTTCTCTAGAGTGCCTAGAGATGCGGTTTTGCTTGCACATTGCATTGGAGGATTATAGAGGCGCAGTGAGAGATATACATGCCATAATGACATTAAATCCGGAGTGGAGGATGTTTGAAGGAAGAGTGGTGGTGGAGCAGATGAAGGTGCTGGTTATGGAGCATGTGGAGAGGTGGACACCTGGCGACTGCTGGATGCACTTGTACGACCGCTGGTCGGCTGTGGATGATATCGGATCGCTCAGCGTGATTTGTCAGATGCTTGAGTCAGATCTTCCCAAGGGGGTTTTGTACTTCAGGCAATCTTTGCTTCTTTTAAGGTAACTAATTAATGCTTTGTTAAATTCTTGTGGTACATTGTAGACTTGACTGTATGAGGACTTACTAAGCTCTGATGGATCTTCAACTTTTAATCCTTTTATCTTCCTTTGGACCTTTTATAAGTATTTTCTGTTAATTAATTAAAAATAAATCCCCACCGGAAAGGGGGAGAGGGGGGGGGGGGGGGGGTGCCTCTAGGCTTTGGTACTGAGTTCGCAATGCGTGCTAGAATTTAGGAACAAGAAAATGACCAGACTTAATGTTTTGGTTTCCTCAATGTTTGGTTGTTGCCAGGTTGAACTGCCCAGAAGCAGCGATGCGGAGCCTTGCACTTGCACGAGAGCACGCATCGAGCAAGAACGAGAGGTTGGTGTATGAGGGGTGGATCTTGTATGACACCGGCCACTGCGAAGAGGGCCTACGCAAGGCTGAGGAGTCCATTGCAATTCACCGCTCCTTTGAAGCATTCTTCCTCAAGGCCTATGCACTTGCCGACTCTGGCCCTGACCCTCCTTCATCTGCTGCAGTGGTGTCTTTGCTCGAGGAGGCGCTCAAGTGTCCCTCAGATAGGCTACGCAAGGGTCAGGTGTGTGGTTTGTTTGTTTATTTACTTATTTTTCTGTCAAAAAGGAAAACAATGGGGTTCTTTTGAGATCGGATAAAGGTGCACTATAACTCAGCGACAAACTGGAGCCCTTCTCTTTTTTCTACTTTCAGATGTGTCCAAACTTGTTTGTCGCTCAAGCTTTTGTTTATGCCGGAAATCAATAGGTTTTAATGACAGCTTTTTGTTGCTAATTTGCAAAAATGCCCATTTCACTATTTTAGGGAACCTGATATGGAAATAATTCAAGGAAAATTCAAGCAACCCCAGTTTTCTCATTCCTTTTTTTATTGGCTTCTCTCTGTTCTTTCTAAATATCTATCAGATAATCAATCAAATTTATTTTGACAAAATTTGCCCAGGCTCTGAACAATCTCGGTAGTGTCTATGTGGACTGTGGAAAGCTTGACCAAGCAGCCGAGTGCTACTCAAATGCCTTGAAAATTGGCCACACACGGGCTCATCAAGGTCTTGCAAGAGTTCATTTTTTACGAAACGACAGAAATAAAGCCTATGAAGAAATGACAAAATTGATTGAGAAGGCAAGGAACAATGCCTCAGCTTATGAAAAAAGGTCGGAGTACTGTGAGCGTGATCTCACCAAGGCTGACCTGCACATGGTCACCAAATTGGATCCTTTGCGGGTCTACCCGTACCGTTACCGGGCTGCAGGTACTGTTCCCTTTTGTTATACTTTTCAGGGTCATCTTTGAAATAGAGAAATAATGAATGGTTCATTTGGCATTTTTTATTTTCCCTGCTTTCCTTTATTGTCTACCTGTTAACTAATCTGTTCTGCCTAGTCTCTCTCAACCATATCTAGAGTCAAGATATGTACTATATATATTTTTAATGTTTCACACTTGAGGAAGGTATTGTTGGTTGAAGTAAAAGGCAAGTGGAAAGTCAGGTTAGGTTTATGGTTTTTTCAAAGTTCACCAATGTCTCTCTAACGAGCAGGTTATAATTCAACCCATGGTCTTCGAAAGAAATAGGTTTGCTCCACCTAGGACAGGTATACCAAACAGTCTACAACCTATAAAGTGGTAATATTATATTAGAAATAAGACCTAATACCTAATTAAATTCAACAGGTGGACCTACTGTTCGTTTTGTAGGATCTTGTGCTTGAGGTGTTCCCATTAGTATTGACAGCTGTGATCACCTATCAAAAGAATTAAGTATCCTCTAGAATTGCCTATAAAAAAATGAGGGCAAAATGTACTTGGTTTTAGGAACTTTTAATTTTGACTAGCAGCTTTTGCAAATCAGTACCCAATTTTTTACCAATCTGTAAATTGCAATCGGTACAAGTATGCTTTCAGTACACCATGATCTTGATACTGGCATAATCATGATGTATATTAGTACCTCACCTTAGATTTTTTTTTTTAGTGATATTGGCTTGTATCTCATTGTTTAAGCATCAATGTTTAGTCAAAAGTTACATTAAGGGCAGAAGGTTATATTTGCAGCTCAATTGTTTACAGAAGTTCAACTAACAAGCTGTTTTGAAATGTACTTTAGTTTTGATGGATAATCACAAGGAGAAAGAGGCGATAGCTGAGCTGAGCCATGCCATTTCATTCAAGGCTGACCTCCACCTCCTCCACTTGCGTGCTGCCTTTCATGAGCACACTGGCAATGTCTCTGCTGCCTTGCGTGACTGTCGGGCTGCATTGTCAGTGGACCCCACTCACCAGGAGATGCTTGAGCTCCATACTCGTGTTCACACCCAAGAACCCTAACATTTGCTTAAAAATATCTCATGGAGGGAAGTCGAAAATTGGGACCTCAACTTTTGTATTTTGTTCAATGTGGCCCTGAATTTTTTTTGTTTTTCTGGAATTGGGCCCTGAACATAATATGTATGCTAAGGATATGACATTTCAAGTTGGTCCCACATTGAAGATAGATTGCATATTGGGGTCATATGGGCTTCAAAATTTGGGGTTTAACTAAAAAAAATGCAGGTGCCACATTGAACAGAATATATAAATTTTTGTGGTACTGTTGACTTTCCTGTATATAATTTGTATGCAGTCTAAATATGAGATGCATTTGAAAAGGTCCATGCATGTGTATCTTCATTTATTATAGCACTATGTAGTTTAGATGTTCCACAGGAATTAGGTTTACATATTTCAAAGTTGTCATTTTTGGTTACTGTACTTTTTTTCATAGGTCCCGTGCATTGAAGTTTTGTAATTAACATTCCAGTGTTAGAATAGAATAGGCTGTTATATGTTTAACATGTCAGAAGAGATAACCATTAACATTGATGTGAAAATGAAATGGAGGCTGATGTTGTATTAGTATATTTACTGCTCCTTTTCTGTTTTCTTTTTCTTTGTTGTCGCCCCTAGCTAGTCGGCATTGCGAGTGCGTATCCTCTGAGATATCTCATATTTTGCGTGACCGACGTGGCCGGTGCCTATTCGGGGGTGACGTTGGGGGCCAGTATTATTTGAGCTTTGAGATTCGCGCAGAACATATTGCAACGGTTGACATTTTCCAAAAAGTCACGCAAAATATGAGATATCTCAGAGGATGCGAATTCTGCGTTTGCGGAGTAACTATGGCACGCATCTCATATTCTCATCTGCCCAATTTGGATTGAATGCACCCGACATAATATGGCTTTTTATGGGGTTTTTTGCAATCTTGCATAATTTTTGACGGATGGCTGAGATTAGTGAAGGTCGTAACCACATGATGACGTCACGTTACATAATTTGTGTGTTGTGGCATGAATGTCTTTCATCATTAATCATATCACGCAAACTGATCCGATCTGGTCATGTGACCAATTTTTTCGTCATAATTTTTTTATTATAAGTTATTTTGTACTAGTGTCTTTTTGTTTAGTATCTCGTTATTATCCTTTATAAATTAACTTAAAACAGGTAAAAATAATAAAATATAAGCAGTCACATCATATGCGAAATGACTATCATTCATTATTTTATTCATATCACGTAACAATAAATTTTGATCTTGTGAAATCACGATGCGTTAGTTCCTTCATGTCACGTTTTTTCTTCACTAGCTGAAATGACGTGCTCTAGTTGCTCTGCCATCGTATCCATGACAATAAATGTGAAGTCCTTTCTAGCAAACTGTGCTAGACTTCTCATACTTGAATTTATTACTGTTAGGTTTCAACAAGAATACTTCCGCAGAATTATGCTATTCTAGTAAAATCTAAAAACTGATAGACGTGCTTGTGAAAAATAAGTTCAGAAAATAACAACTCTAACTGAGGTTAGATATTTTATACTTCTCTTTTGTGAATTGGCGTAAATTGTTTGGGCGATGATTACTGATGCGTAGACCTCAAGATTCAATAGCTACTTCATACCTACGGGCTTGAACTCACAAAAAAAGAAAATAGTTACTTCGAAATGTTATGATAAGCCCTGGCAAATTACAAAATATATATAGTTTGATGTTTAGATCAAAATGAAGGACTCAAGTCGCTCACTTAAATCTCAAAGCAAAAAAATTAGTTGCCAAAGCATTTGATATTAGTCATCAAGCTAACCAAGTATAACATTTTGATATAAAGCTAAAAGACCAAAATTTCTCCCCGTGCAGCCTTGGATGATCCTAAATTTTGCTCTTGTTCAGCGGTTCAGCCATAACACAACCTAAATCAAACTACAGACCGAAAGAACATGATACTAATTAATGACAGATACTGGAGCTCCATGTTTCTAGCATCAACCAAGCAAGCAATCCTGATCTGAAATTCACCCAAATTCAAAACTGCATCCTCCCTCACATGCAACTAATTACAAGAAAAATATTGCAAATACTAAATGATATGATAATAATAATAATAATAATAATAATGTACATTTATCTATTTATGTATTTATCAAAGAAAGTACATCTGATCTTCTGTAACAGTACTGTAACCATTAACAGTCTCTTCAAAAGTCATCTCTAAGCAATCAGCCAAACTCATTTTTGAGTAATCAGCCATGACCCCACCTTCACATTTTTCCTCGGTTTCGATCACAGAAAACACTGAACATTTCGTGACTATAATTCCCGCAACTGGTTTTATATTAAACCAAGGGTCCCGCACCATGTGCTTCCTGTAATAATGCATCAACTCAGGAGGCTGTTCTTTTTTTACCTTATCTTTTCTGTTATTTTTGTTCTTCCTCTTCCTTGAAAAATCATTAACTGGGTTTGCAATGTCCTTCACTACTAGCTCAATATCTGGTTTTGGCCACTGTATGCTTTCCTTTGTAGGTAGAATTACTGCAATTGGAGTTGCTGGAGTGCGCACTGTGTTATTAGGTACTTGTTTTGACTCTAAAACTTCTACGTTATAGGTTGTGTTACTAGGGTTTTGTTGTATCTCCACTGTTTGCTCAGTAGGCAGTTCTTTTCTGACCTCCTCTTTTCTCTTCTTTTTGTTTTTCCTTTTCCTCTTCCACTTCCTCTTCCTTGAAAATGGCCCCAGGACATGCTCTTGTGTTTCATTAACCGGGTTGAAAATGTCCTTCACTACCAACTCAATATCTGGTTTTGGCCACTGTATGCTTTCATTTGCGGGTAGAGTTACTGCAATTGGAGTTGCTGGAGTGCACGCTGTGTTATTAGGTGCTTGTTTTGACTCTGAAACTTCTACTTCATTGGCTGTGCTACTAGGATTTTGTTGTATCTCAGGAGGCAGTTCTTTCCTGGCCTCCTCTTTTCTGTTCTTTTTGTTTTTCCTCTTCCTCATCCTCTTCCTCTTCCTTAAAAATGGCACCAGGACATGCTCTTGTGTTTCATTAACCGGGTGTAGAATGTCCTTCACTACTAGCTCATTATCTGGTTTTGGCCACTGTATGCTTTCCTTTGCAGGTAGAGTTACTGCAATTGGAGTCGCTGGACTGCACGTTGTGTTATTATGTGCTTGTTTTAACTCTGAAACTACTACTTTCTTGGCTGTGCTACTAGGGTTTTTTCGTGAGTGCACTGTTGGATTCAATTTTGATGGTTTGGTACGAGAATTTTGACCCACAGATTGAGTGGATAAGTAATTAGGGAATTGAGTGAAGCTTTCATGTCGCATCTGTAGAATTGCAGGATGCACATGCCGAACTGGAGAAGGTATCAAGGGCTGAACAGGGCCTGTCCAGTTGTTATATTGTGAAGTCCTGTAGAGACTGTTTTGGAGAGGATAAAAGCGATCGTTTGGGGGTTGAGATGCATATAGATTCATGTGATGTTGTGAAGGTGGAGTTGCATGAAGATAGCTTGGATTGTAATTTGTATGGTAGTTTGCATATCCATCTAAAGAGACAAAAGCAAAGCAACAGGTTACATACCTGGCAGTGGCACAGTGGTATACTGGTATTGGACAACTGCTGCTATGGTAGGATGGTTGGTACCAAAAAGAAGTTACCGGAAATGTTTCGAGCTTTGTTTTTCTAGGACTAAACATTTAACCTCCAATTAAACTCTAGCAACAATCTAAACACTCAACTAAATACCAACCAAAATATTTAAGCAGAGATAAAAAAAAATTAATAGTACCAGTATTTTGAAAAGTTCTGTTAGATAACTCAGAAGGGAAGCAATTTGTTCATGGATTGCTCCTTCTTTCATATCCAATTGTTCTATGATTTAGACTAACTAATGCACCAAACTAATTTTTGTCGGCTTTTTTGGGAATAATAAGTATAATTGGTTTATGGTTAAACCAATTCTACTTATTGATAAATACAACATGCTACAAGTATAAGGTAAATTGCACATATAATCGAACATGTTAATTTTCTGGCGCTTTTTGTAGCAATCACCAGTCAAGAAAATACTAGAAAAAAGTTCATTGAAAAAGAAAAATTAGATTAAGAAGAAGAAGAAGAAGAAGCAGCAGCTTACGAAAACGTGGATCGGGCGGGGTGGGCGGAGGAGAAGGGAGATAGTAACCTCCATGCCTCCAGCGATACGCTGACATGGCGTCACCGTACTGGTCGAATTCTGGCCTACGGGGAAACATATCTCGGCGGAAGCGGAGACGGCGCAGATGGTTGGAACTTGTTGAAATGATATGGACTCGGCATATTCTCTGCATTAACGCACCGTTTGAGTTTGGATCCGATTCGTTCGTTTCTTATTAGAACGAATCTTAAAGACATCCGCCCGAATTCTGATAGTACGGGACAACAATGTTCAAATTAAATATTTCATCCATCGATCAAACTAACGAGTAACGATAACGTGATTTTAAATAGTATTCAGATTATATTTTTTAACACTTAAGTAAATTATTTGAAATTTGTCGGACAACCCACTGCTTATTAATATATTAATAAAATTTACTTAACTTTAGCGCTCATGTATACTTGAGACGATGTGGATAACTTTATGTCATAATTTTATGTTGTGATTAACATTCTAAGTATTAATTAATTCATATTCCTAGAGCTTTTATTTTTTTTAAAGCTTCGCAGAGACTACAAAATTATGAGTAGACTCAAATTCTCGATCTTTCAGTAACTATCGTAGTCTCAGAACCTTTTATTCTAGGCATCATCTCCATATCACCTGAGGTAACTCAAATTTTAAGTGTAGATCAGGACTGTCTGATGTGTTATAGCACAATATTATAGTAGCCTCGTATATTGCACCTCGATTCGGATTGATTCTGATTTTGATCGAATTGTCTAAATATAAACTCAAATTTTGAGTTAACTCAGAAGATTCATACTCCATTTTAATTACATCCTAGAGGCACAAAATCACGACAAACACGCAACAAGGGTGCTGCTACTCAAATTGGTTTATTATGTGCAAGGGATGGAGCCAGACTTTCAAGTTACGAGGAGTTAAACATAAATGTGTTAAAACTATAAAATATTCATGTCACGAATGAGAATTAATTTTACAATATCTATAATATTTTACTCTACAATATATATAATTATATATTTATTAGTATATGAACTTTGAAAAGTAATGAAATAAATTGATCTCCATATTTAACATATATATACATCTGCTCCTGATTATATACTCTTTTGCTATTGACTTAGAAATTTTTATGAATTTCATTTAAAAAAATTAAAAAAAATATTGGTCCCAAAGACACCTAGAGGGAGGAGTGAATATGGACATTTTTAAATTTCAAACTAAGTTACTTTTAACTAACGTGCTTATATGTTATTTTTGGCGAAAACAATAATAAGTAAATAACTTTAAACTAAACAAGTATATGAAAAGTAAATAGTAGAGTTTAGAGACACTTGACACGAGAGCTGTTTACGGAGTTTGGCACTAACATCTACGTCTCCGGGGCTTGCGGCCTTCGAGATGTCACGCCTTTCTTCACCAAATGAGAAAGGAAGTACAAGGCGAAACCGGTGAGCCTTTACAAAAGCTTATGGGAAATCACACGGCCTGAGCACGGAAATGGCTTACAAGCACTAAAGTCTCAAGGTCGAACAAGGCGAGCACCAAAGACTCTAGGGTTTGTAGGAAGTAAATTGATCACACAAGATCACTCTAAATCTTATAAAGAGGTTGAGTATGCTTGAGACTATGTATAAGTATTGAAGTTTTAGTGCACAAGCAACAATCACTTTTTCTAGATCTGAGAATTCGACATTTAGCAGTTAGGGCCTTGCGGGCGGCTAGAGTGATAATCCAAACCTATATTTTGTTTCTATTTATAGAGAGAGAAACATAATAAAGTAAGTTGGTCTTAACCGTTGCAACGGTTTCTAGACTGTTACAATAATTAGCCAATTTACTTAGGTTTGGCTGCCAAGAAACCCTAACAGTTTATGAACCGTTATAACGGTTGTCTCTGTAAGTTTGGGGGTGCCATTTTGATTTAATCCGTTGTACAACGGTTATAACCATTGCACATCGGTTTAAATACTTTTATGCGATTTAATTAAACCATTACAACGGTAGACCATAAATTGGCACATTCTCAAGCATACTTTACCAATTTTACATATATCTAATCCTAATCTTGAGGTGATACTTCTATGTCCAATGCCAAGTGCTTCATGACTACATTCTTGATGTATATGTTGCATTTTATCTAGTTATGAAATTGCACAATATCTCAAGACAAGAAAACTGTGAAATTCAATAAATATATGTTTTGCAAATCTAGTCAAACAAATAAGTAGATTATGGCACAATCCAACAAAAAACACCTCTAAAATTGGAGAATTTCAAAACAGCAATGCCGCCAATTTGATATGCGGCCTTATTTTTGGGGGGTGCAGATTGAATTGAAGACCCCCCACAAAAAAAAAAAAACCGAAATATTAGTAGTATATTTTTAAGTTTTTGACAAGGTTCTAAATAACGTTTATTGCGTCATAGAGGGAAGCCTAAAAAAAGCTATAGCGAAAGCTATGCCATATAGCATTTTTTTATTTTTATAAAAATTATATCATATATTTGTACTAAATATCAACATTATCTAAGTCTCATAAAACAATAAATAACATCAAATTGATTAAAAAATTATAATATCCATATTGAACCAATACAAAATCCAAATTGCAACTAAAAATATCCATAATGATACTAATATCATAAACTATCGATCTTTTTCTATTCAAAATATATTCAGTATCATGACATAATCTATATTTTTTCTATTTAAATTCCAAAATAACTTAGACATCATGACATAATTAATTATCCTAATCTATTCAAAATATTCAAATTACTATGTAGTAAGTATCATTTTGTTACTTCAAGAAATATCTTAATATATTCAATCTGAGCCTTTATTTAAAGCTCGTATAAATTGAACAGAAAAAAACAGCTCATGTTGCATAGCGAGCTATAGCTTCCTTATTTGATTTTATTTGATGGATCTCTTATTTAATAATTAATAGTTTACTATAAAACTTAATGTGTCAATTGCAAAAAAAAAAATCACAGTTAAAATCCAATCTAAGCCTTTACTTAAAACCCATATAAATTGAAAATAAAAAAGAAAAAACAGCTCATGTTGCATAGCGTGCGCTATTTGCGCTACACGCTATGCGCTATAGCGGACCGCTATTACCGCTATAGCGCCCGTAGCTCAGATAGCAGGTTTTGATACCATAGCGTAGTGTTTAGGGTCCAAAAACGCTATAGCGTCCTATTTAGAACACTGATTTTTGAGGAGCTCCAACTCAATATCCTGCACGAGTGTTGTAGAATTCTCGAGAAAATGTGGGTTTTTTTTTTAAATACGTTATAAATAAAAATTTCGGGGTATTGACTGCTTGAATGCTCCTCTATAAAATGAGTGGTGTTATTCTGAGAACCAAAATTAAGTATCGAGATTATTGAGAAAATGAGAAAATTTTCTCACTCAATGTCTAATTTATCATTCAATTAATTGACTCTTTTTTCCTTGTCTCGATGTTATTAATGCATGTCTAATAAAAAATGTTTAAAATAATATTGTGATGAGATAGTTTTGTTGATTTGTCATCTCATGCGAGTTTTACTAAAAATATTCGATCTGTGAATTATTATCAACTGAATATTATTTTTAACTGTCTCAATATATTATTTATACTTCATTGTCAGATGAATTTTAATGAGCTAACCATTCTCATGAAATTTTAAAAATGAAAAACAATGTGGAAACGATCATTTTGTGGCAACTTGTTTAATCACCCAATTTCATTTCAAAAATATTATTTTTTACAATACCATACTACACATTTTGAAAGAAAATAATCATTCTAAAAATTAAATTAAGTTTGAAAATCTAACAAAAGGAACCAATCTTAACAACCAAATGCTAAAATGTGAAAAGTGGAGATACATGATCAACTGTGTATTACATTAAGTAATTAGTGGTATAATTGAATTAAACACAAATAATTTAGATAGGTCTAAATTATAATAGAGGAGGGTTCAAATGCCTCTGATATCTCCATATTATGTCTAGTTTACAGCCCTAATTCACACTAAAACCTGTGTTTTAAAGCCTATAAATGTGGACTTTATACTTGTATTTCGATGAAATGTGGTACTGCTATGTTTTGTTTGGTATTTTGCAGGAAAAATGGCGAAAAACTGGTTCTGACTACTTTTCATACGGCCCGTATGACATATCGTGCAGGCCGTACAAGATCTACTCCATCACACAGAAGGTTCCATAGCAGAGGCATCAAGTCTCCAAGACAAAACACAGTCATACGGCCCGTATGGGGTTCCCTACGGGCCGTAGGACGCTAAATGGGAAAATCCAGCTGAAATCTGAAATCAGCTTAATTCAAGGAGGCCGAAAAGGAAACCTCTGGAGGCGATCTGGGGGCATTAAAGGAGATATTCCTCACCAAAAAAAGGGGATTCTGGATTGGAACTCAATCATTCTTTCTTGGAGCAAAAGACAAGAGGAGGAAAAGAGGAAGAGAAGGAAAAAAACGCGAGTTTTGCCACGGATCTTCGGATTTTCCACTGTTTTGTCATGAACTCTTTTATCTCTTGTTATTTGTGTTATCTTGTGAACATGAGTAGCTAATTTACTTTGTTTCTAGGGGTAATATGTAGTTTCTAGTTTGGTTTTGTTGCATGCTACTTGGATTTTGTGTTGAATGCTTTGTTTTTACTTTGTTGAGTAGTATTTCGATTGCTTTATTTGTGCTTGCTTGAATCGATTAGTCATCCCTCTAGATGAATGCGCACATCTATGTGTTAGGAGCCAAGTCTATGACACTTAATCCAACCGAATAAAGTATATGAAGTAGGGTGAAACCAAGGAGTACCCGAAAGGCGAAACTTTCCTTGAGGCGAAAGTCCTTGGATACTTTTAGTAAACCAA